>JAMWET010002873.1:122500-130000 GCA_024036415.1 Prochilodus magdalenae
GAACGCACACTCCAGTAGGCTATTCTTGCAGGACGTCTTGCTCGTCTGCAGACTGCTGGTATCTCAAGAACTTGAACACACACCTACTATGGCATTGAAAATGTGTGGGATGCTACTGGACGCACTTTTAACGCTCCACGCCTACTGCAAAATCTGCAGGAACTGTGTGCGGATGTTCAAGCTGCATGAGATGGATTATCACCGGACACCGTTAGGAACCTCTACAGCTCCATACCGAGACGTCTAGCATGTTGGGTTAGCAAACACGGCGGCCCGACGCCATACGGAGAGACAGACTTCTGTATGTGTAGCTCAAAATATCAGTCTAAATTTATGATCATCTATCGTTCCTGGTAACCTTTATCTTCCTTCCCAACAGCACGGCAGTCCCGCAACCTCCTTCTGGGTGCAGCTGTTCTTTTGATGATGGGAACTACGCCCATTGGCTTCTACTGTGTTGTACAGGAATTTAGCCGTATAGCCGTATGCTACAGCTGCAGAGGACGGTTTAAACAAGCTACAGTGTATACCTTCAAACAATCTTTCCCTCCGTGCCTGCCTTTCTCTGGAACAGCACAAGCTTTACGTCAGTACAGTAAATGTGAACAGGATGTCAAGGTTGTGTGGCATTTATGGTGGTGTTTGTGAGTCTGTGAAAATCTGTAATCGTTTTCTGAGCTGTGCTCAAAAACAAGCCTGGCTCTCTAGTTAATACTGCAGGCTCATTACTGAAGTTCATTAGCGGCCTGTTGATTACATAAAGCCCTTTTGTTTGAAGTTGCCCTGATGCCAATTAGGGAGATGAAGTACGTGTGTGTGTTCTAATGCCTCGCACTAACTCTTTGTGGTCGCTGATCATTCAGGGTGAAGATGGTCAGCCAGGTTATCCAGGCCCCCAGGGACCTCCAGGGTTAAAGGTTAGCCGTCCATTTCAAAGCTGTTTATTATGCCACCGGAGTGAACCACTGAATCCTACTCCAACATAATGACCTGAAGAGATTCCTAACGAAGGAGCCAACTCTAATGGCCTGGACGAACTTCCTTTCATCAGTTGTTCCATTTATTCTTCATCCAACTACTTCCATCCTTTGCTTGAACCACTGTTCTTGTTTTTCTTTGTGGACTTCCTCATGGATTGATTCAGTCAGTCATTTAGCATTTTCTCTTTTCCTGTCTCTTACAGTCATCACTTCCCTTCTTTTCTTTTCTCTGTGTTTTGTTAATAGTGAAATAAGTGGCATTACTGAGTCAAAGGAGGAAACAGTATGCTGAAAAATGTGCATGTGCACTTCTGAAAGTCCCTGTAAAGCTTAAAATATTTATTCCACAGTGAGAGCTGTCAGGTTGGGGTTTGGCAGGGGTTTTTAGACTCAGATGTTATACGTCTTCACAATCGTAGCTTTAATAGAAGGTCTAGCTAGATGGGCTTGCTAACCAAGACAGTGGAATAATCTGCTTGCTAAGACGAGAAGCATTGGCCTTCTTATCTGGGTCCAAGCCTCTACTGCACCGGCCAAAGCTCTTATCCTTTCAACAAGCCACAATGTTCTTTGCTGTGTCAATAGGTCTGAATCCAAAACTATTAAATTGTCCTTCTGGCCTCAAATGGTCATGTCAGTCAGTCAATCAAAATGTATTTATATAGCCCTGATTACAACTAATGTTGTCTCAAAGCAGCTTCACTGAAAATCGTTACAGGATTAAAAGAATTTAAAAAATATAAGAATATATACATATAAAAATTAGTTACTGTGTAGATGTAAGGAATGGAATCTGGGTTCACCACCGTGGCAGGGAAAACTTCCTAAAAGTAAGACGAAGAAACCTTGACATGAACCCAGGAAAACAAAGAAGCTTACACATCTTTCAGAACATTCGGATTAATCCAGGAGGCAGTAACTTAGAAATAGAACCTATTAGATGGTTCTAGGTCAAAGTGAGAAACAGAGTTCATTATCAGTGCCAGATACTAATAAGGTAAGTTATAGTTCTTTGGGTTTAGCACCGGTAGACTCTAACATTAGCTAGCTAACTGACCTAGCTAACACTAGCACCCACTGGCAAAAGTCAAACATGACCTGTGCAGATACCCTTGTTTTGGGCTATGGGTTTTATAGTGTGCTTCTTGCTATGACCCCACGTCTTAGTGTGTCGGCTGTCAGGCTTACCAGTTAGACTTTTGAAAAATCAGGATGTAGATTTATAGAAAGAAGCACCCTGTAAAACTCGTTGTCTAAATTATAGGCATCTGCAAAGGGTTTGTTTGGCTTTTTTAGTGGGTGATAACATTAGCTCTAGCTAGCTAGCTACTGGTTCCTGGTTCCAATGTTTAGAACTAGAACTTACCATGTCCAATGCAGCCATTTCATCTTTTCTTTCCAATCACTTGCAGCAGAGGATGTCTTAACAAATGGATAAGATCTGAAAGAATTTTGACCCTTCTTAACCCTCACTAAGGAAGGAGGGGACCTTGAAGAGGTTCACAGGTCCCATCGTTGTTGTTGGCTGTTTTTTAAAGGAACATCTGGCTAATGGCTAATACATTAGACTTAACAAGTCGATAGCGTAGTGAATAACCCCATCACCTTATATGCAGAAGATGAATGTAGGCGGTACTACCAAGTGGCAACCCTACTTGGGCTTATTTAGTCGATCAAAGATTCTGAAAATGCTCCTCGAAGGTTTCCTGGAATTATGTATTTCCACCAGAGAGGGCGCCAGTTGCAGCCTAAGCGTGTGGAAGGTCTATTCACACTCTCATTTATTAGTATATGGATAAATGCTCCTATAGAAAGCACAAGCCTTCACATAGTTACCTAAACCTGACTTTCTGAACATGCCTAATCCAGTCCTAAACCTGTCATGTTTCAGGGAGAACAAGGGGAACCAGGATACAAGGGTGAAAGAGGCATGGATGGCCTTCCTGGCCTGAAGGTAACCCTGCACTGAGGGATATACACATCTTCATATATTAGACCCACACGTGTTATTGTGACATATGTGGATACATTCGATGTTTGATTATGTTTCTTGTGGTTCTGTGTTTATTAAGGGTGATAAAGGAGATGTTGGTGAAAGTGGACCTCAGGGAGAAATGGTGAGTGAGGTGGAAATCAGATTATGACTTATATATACATAAGACCAGACAAGATTAGGACAGAAGACTGACCACAGTGATCAGTGGATCATGCACCGAGCCTGGTTATTAAACCCTTTAGTGTCGTGATGCAAGTTCATAGATGCAAAAGCATTAATAAACCTCTTTGTAATAAGTTGTGTAATTACCATGTTATTACTCTTGGGCGTTAAGTGACCTTTGGTTCCCTTCACCATTAACCCCAGCAATCTGAGTCTGAAATTTTAACTGCAATGAACCACTTCACATCATTGGACTTTGTTTACATCTCTTTAAGTATAAAGGGATTTGAAACATCCAATGATTTCATATTCATAACACAAACTATGTATTAATTAGCTTTAGCTTCAGTTGTTTTGATATATGTCAGTATATTGAAATGTGCTTTATGTGACAGGGTCCTCCAGGGGAGAAAGGTGCATCAGGCTCCAGTGATGTCATTGCCTTCAATGACAAACTACTAGATGCTTTCCAGGTAAAAGATGGGATTTTGTGTGGGGGGTTAAGGGTTGGTATAACAAGTCTGATAAAGACTGTCATCATCAAAAAGTGTATGAACATGTAGATAAAATAAAAAATGATCAAATATATCCTATATAAATTCTGAACAATAGCCGAATGTAATGTGTATCCATATTTGTACACCAGTATAGTTTTGTAATTGATTTTTAATTGTAGACTCTACTGTTATCAGAATCCATATAATCAGATGCAAACTCTTTCAATTTCACCAAAACCTATGGTATCCTTCATTGGAAGTGCATTGCTTTTCCCCAACAGGCCATCCACACCATCAGTGTCTCGGTAATCGTAATGAACGCATGGGGTGCCAGTGATGACACTGTTATTGATATAACAACTCCCAGTGGTTTCTGGAATGGTGTGTTTCTGTGTGTCGTATGTTTGGATTAAACCGAAGCCAGAATAGCATAGTGGGTAACATCTGGGGTTGCCTGCCCAGGCAAAGCACACCATGCTATGTTAACAGGCTCCTCCTTGGGCATAAGTCTTCACCTTGTATTAACCTACCCTGTAACATCAGCAGTGTAATTTAACACATTTAGCCTCAAATCATCAACAGCTTTCCATTTCTTTGACTGAGTATTACACCAGGCCTGTCAGGAGGGTCATTAATGGGGCAATACTCAACCAATCAATTTGCAAGTTTCTCTAGTTGGCAAGCGGCAGCAAAGCATTGTTGTGCACACCCAGTATAAATGCCTGCACTGAGGAAAGCTGGCATGTATCACTTTACAAGGGCTGCATGTTCAGGTATATGGAAGGTAAATCAGCTGACACTTCTTAAACCTGAGGATTTGCTGAGAGTGCAGCTCTCCTGTTGGTCGGCTCCTTTCAACAGATCTGCTGTAGATCTCCTGGCCCGTGAAATAACTGCTCGCCTTATACTGCATGCACTGCAGTGCCCCATCCCTTCAAGCCTTGCACTAAGTTAATGTGAATGGTGCATGTTTGGCAATATCTCAATTTTATATATCCATCACTGGCATCATTGGGATTCCTGTCAGTCAAGGCGTAAAAAATTACATAAGCCTTTTAGCTGTTTGCTAGAACATTGGATCACACAGAAAGGAAGATGCTGTATTCCTAACTTTTGGTTTTGGTATTTACCAACTGGCCTATATACAACACCACAGTGTAAATCTGAAAATGCAAACTGGATAAAACCACCTTCTTTTTATTCTCTTCGTATAGGGTCCTCCTGGACCTCCTGGACCACCTGGTAAGGACGGTTCAAAGGTGAGCTACAGAACTTTTTGAGAGCTTTTTGAATGTACTGATAGCCGAAATGGCCGTTGCGCTGTCTCTGTTTAATGTTTACGTCCTTTTATTAACACAGGGTGAACTAGGCCTTCCTGGACCTGCTGGACTCGATGGCGAGAAGGTGATATATTTTTGGGAATACTGGGTTTATATTACGTATCATACATATTTACTACTTGTACTTATAAAAGCAAAATGGCAGTATGTCAGAGTGAACTTGACCAGGGTTAAGGGATGATGTTAGGCACAACATAAAGCGGAGGCTGAAGCAGTTTTGACTTTTGTATGAAGTAGAAGTGTAATATCTTCAACATTAGAAAACGTGAAAAACACCCCCACTGAGTGCACTTTCCATATGCACAACTATCTATATTGTATATTAATGCTCTTTTATTGTTTATTGCTTCTTTTTGGAGAGTGTGGCACATTGTCCAGTGACAGTTAAAGGATTGTATTCTATTCTAATTATTCTACAGTGGGGTGCGAAAGTTTGGGCAGCGTTGTTAATTTTCCTAATTTACCTTTATAAAGCATTGATTGTTTGAAAAAAAATTAAGTTAAATATATCATATAGGGGATAAATACAGTGATATTTGAGAAGTGAAATTAAGTTTATATGATTTACAGAAAGTGTGCAATAATTGTCTAAACAAAATTAGGCAGGTGCATAAATTTGGGCACCAAAAAAAAAACCTTTAGTAGATCCTCCTTACGCAGAAATAACAGCCTCTAAACGCCTCCTATAGCTTCTAATGAGAGTCTGGATTGTGGCTGACGGTATTTTAGACCATTCTTCTTTACAAAACATCTCTAGTTCATTCAGGTTTGATGGTTTCTGAGCATGGACAGCTCTCTTTAAGTGACACCACAGATTTTTAAT
The DNA here is from genome assembly GCA_024036415.1 of Prochilodus magdalenae. Classification (NCBI taxonomy): domain Eukaryota; kingdom Metazoa; phylum Chordata; class Actinopteri; order Characiformes; family Prochilodontidae; genus Prochilodus; species Prochilodus magdalenae. The sequence goes on from JAMWET010002873.1 coordinate 128,299, forward strand.
AGTATTCAGGTCTGGGGACTGAGATGGCCATTCCAGAACGTTGTACTTCTGTAACGTTGTTCCTCTGCATGAATGCATTAGTAGATTTTGAGTAGTGTTTAGGGTCGTTGTCTCGTTGGAAGATCCAGCCCCGGTGCAGCTTCAGCTTTGTCACTGATTCCTGGACATTGGTCTCCAGAATCTGCTGATATTGATTGGAATCCATGCATCCCTCAACTTGTTTTAAGACTCCCATGCTGCGACTCTTCAGAGAAGATGCAAAGAGGAGAAAAACGTACAATTGCCCCCCTTAAATACACTTTCTCATAATTGGAGTCACCTGTGTATGGAGGTCAAGGGTCACTGAACTTACCAAACCAAATTTGAGTTCCAATAATTAGTTCTAAAGGTTTTGAAATCAGTAAAATGACAACAGTGCCCAAATTTATGCACCTGCCTACTTTTGTTTAACCAATTATTGCACACTTTCTGTAAATCATATAAACTTCATTTCACTTCTCAAATATCACTGTGTTTGTCCCCTTATATGATATATTTAACGCAATTTTTTTATCCAAACAATCAATGCTTTATAAAGGTAAATCAGGAAAAATAACAACGCTGCCCAAACTTTTGCACCCCACTGTATTTTATAATAATATGCAATGTAAGGAAACACATTACTGTTTAATGATTCATTTATTATCAACAATAATTACAATACACTTCTTCTGCCAAGTATCAAGTATTAGTCTACCGTGGTTACCAAAAATTATGTATATATATATATATATATATATATATATATATATATATATATATATATATATATATATATACATATATATATGTTTGAATATTATACTTCACAATTACTCTTTATAAGCTGAATTTCATATATTGAAATTTATTTATAACACATTTAATAATTTAATATTTTAGTGCAAATGTAATGGCACAGTTGAAGTTTACCAGTGTATATTAAAATAATAATAATAATAATATTTATGAATGTTTCCTGTAAAGGATATGTTTATTTATAGCCAAAAAGTCAGCAGGACGTGTGATTTGAAATGCTTTTTTTTATTTTATTTTATTAGATAACTGTACAATGACATGGTTCAGTCCTGCTGATTTATTAACATCAATAACCAGTTTAACCACCTTGCATTTCAAATGCTCTTCCTGTCTGCAGTAGAAAAGGGTAAAAGGAATGTGTGCCATGTGAGAAAAAATCAAGAACAGAAATAACTGATCAGTAAATGTTTTTGGTTGGTTGTAATTAGGGTCAGAAAGGAGAAATGGGTGACACAGGCGACCCTGGAGAGAGAGGAGAGAAGGGTGAAATGGGGCTTTCCGGCCCAGCTGTATGTATTCCACCTAAAACCTTCATCCGGTCTGCACGGCAGTTCTGAAATCTCTATTTTAAAATTGTTCATGTGTGTGAAAGCACTGTTTATATCTTAGGGAATGGACGGCCAGAAAGGAGAGAAGGGAGACAGTCGGCTAGAAGACAATCTGGTCAGTGAACGAGTGCTACAGCCATGACTGAGAACTTTAAACTATATTCGTATGAGCTCATGTTCAAAGCACATCACCACATGATGATCAGTGTGTGAACTTCCGTACTAGTGACATTTCCCTTGACTCCTCCAGGTTCAAATGATTTCACAACCAGGACCACCAGGGCCTCCAGGTCCCAGAGGACCTCCAGGATTCATGG
>JAMWET010002873.1:135000-185000 GCA_024036415.1 Prochilodus magdalenae
CATACTCAAAACTCTACAACAGTGACCAGAGAAGAGACATCCTTAATAACGAGTGGTCAGCTGAGATGACCTGTGTGATGTACACATGGTGGTCAGCCAAAAAAAAAAAATTTGATTGAGACTTTCTTCATCAACAACAACGAACTGATGATAGAACTGGTGTCTATATGATTCCATTACTGGCTACATCACCCTGGTAGCTCTAGTACAAAACTAAAGATGCAGCCTTCAGAAACTAAGCATGTCTTGGATGGTCTACCACATTCGGGGTAATGGGAAGAAACTGAGCACTACATTTTGATCAGTGTTCAGTATATGAAGCCTGTCAGGACTGATACAGTCATAACGTCCGTCCTCCTCTTTACCTTCCTTCCTGCTGTTCTGTGCTTCTTTATTTTCCTTGAACTCTGCTCTTTATTCCGTGTGGCTGTGGGGCGTGTGAGGATATGCTTGCCTAGCAGAGCTGATAGTGAGAGAGTGGTATTCTGTATGTATGTGCTCCTGCTGACAGGGTTCTGCTGGATGTAAGGGTCAGTCGGGAGAAAGGGGGCAGTCTCGGCCCGAGCCCCCCTGCCCAGTGGTACAGTACACTTGTCTGCTCTGTCTCCTGCCTGCCCTGTCTCTGCACCCAGCATGGAGCTCTGACTGTCCAGTTTAAACCCAAATTAGGCTCGACATGTAGTGTTTAACTGTGTGCTGGAAGCATCACGGCCACTCACAGTTCTGGAATATCGGCCTACACTGAGGTATCCTTAATCGAAGCATACTGAGTATACGTCCTTTCACTCATGATTTACTCAAAGTGTGCTATTTTAGATGTACTAAATGTACTTAGTATGCTCAATATAAATCATTAGTGCTATTAATAATATACTTTAATAGAAGCTATCGTACTCCATTGTATATACTTACAAATTATAGTATGTTTCTAGTACATATACTTCATTTTTTACATAAGGGGGCAAATTAGTATACTCATACTAAAGTACCACTGAAGTACTAATGAGGTAAAATATACTATATATTTTATAAATATGTCATATTTAATAATTTCATATTATATTTATGAACATGTCACTTGTATTTAGCATGCAAAATAAAAGCAGTAGCATTTCTAGTACATTGCTAGACTAATACAATATATATATATATATATATATTTTTTTTTTTTATTATTTATTTATTTATTTATATGTATACTTGATATATAATAAAAAAATATATAAATATATATAATATATATATAAATAATAAATATATAATATATATATATAAAATATAAATATATATATAATATAATATATTTAAAAAAAGTTTATTTTGAATCATATATCATTATTTTGAATATATATCAGTCAAAATGTGATAGTGGAACAAACAGAACAAACAGCTGCCTGGAACGGTTGGTGTGGCTCAGTGGATAACACCTCTACCCACCAGGGAGCTACCACCCCATGTAGGAGACGGGGGTTCAAATCCCAGTCTAGGTAGCAAATGCTGAGCTATACCAATAAGAGTACCAAGACTCCCAACACTACACTGGCCTACCTGTAATACCTATAACCTTGTAAGTCGCTCTGAATAAGAGCGCCAGCTAAATCCCTGAAATGTAAATTTAGCTTAGCTGAACCTGATATTGTGACAGACAGGTAAACGGGGACTACCTTTTTGGGGGAAGGATTTACCAACACAAAGACTGTTTGCTAACCTGTTCAGAGCTTTCTTGTTGAACTGTTTGTCGTATTTTGCAGGACTGCTGTATATACGCATTAGACCACTCAAGCTACAATATTACTAACACTAACGGAATTACAATACCTGTAATACCATAAGAAGTAAGGCATGCTGAGCTAGGCTAAGCTAACTGCACCTTAGGTAAAATGAAGCTGGTGTTGGCAGTCGAGTGTCTTTGTGTTAACCTGACCCCCCTATAATCTTACACACAGTCTGTTAGAGCAGACTATAGAGAGTAGTGTATACGGTGTTCTGTACAGTTATCATGAGTGTCAGTGTGAGCTGCTGCACCTCTTTCCTTCTTCTCTTCTTCTGCTCTTCTGAAACTGGGACATATAGCTGCGGTGTAAACATAAAACTGAGCTTCCTAAAAGGTCTTTGATCTGGATGTAAAGTTGTAAGAGGGAAGAATTTGGCCCCTATATTTTTATCGTGTGTTGTATTATGGATTTTAAGGTCTATGCTCACAGAGCTGCACTCCAACAGACTTCCGCTTCCGTATTACACCCTTCATCACTTGGCAGTTGACTAGTTGACAGTTTCTGAAATTGCCAATGGTGTGTCCTGTATGTGGAGAACATCAGTTCTGCAAGAGGGACCCTCTTCAAGTTTACCCTGAAAACAGACTGTCCTGCAGTGTTATGTGTTTATGTTAAATAGAAATTCCACGTTATAATTCTGCATAATTCAACTGAAAATCATTTCATGTAAAGTGTGCTGTGAATCGTCGTCTGACTCTTTACAGCGATACCCTAATGCAGCTATTTGCATTTTGTGAGGTGCCTGGAACATAGTTACCATGCAACTTAACAGAGCAGGTGATTAATGTACCGAAAGTCCGTTACCCTCAATATACTAACCATGCTAAATTTATATCACCAGTGCTATTAAAATAGAACTGATTGTACTTAACTGTAGTTTTTTAAGATTAACTTACATATACTTAAGCACACTTTTTAAGTACTTAGTACATAGTTATTACCTGGGAATGCAAAATAGTATACTTATGGTAAGTCATTATTAAAGGTGTTATATACATGTGTTATAGTTATGTTATAAATAGGTTATAAATATGATATTTGTTATAAAAATAAATAAAATCAATTTATATATAAAAAATCAATATATATATATATATATATATATATATATATATATGTACATGTACATATATATGTATATATATATATATATATATATATATATATATATATAGAGAGAGAGAGAGAGAGAGAGAGAGAGAGAGAGAGAGAGAGAGAGAGAGAGTATATATATATATATTAGAGTGGTCTGATGAAGATGTGGCCCATATATATATATATATATATTATATTATATATATATAAATTTTATTTAAAAAATGTATATATATATATATATATATATATTATATTATATATATATAAATTTTATTTAAAAAATGTATATATATATATATATATATATATTCTGCATTTTGCAGACCACTTAACAAACCACTCATGCATCTTGTGTCATATCATATGTTGTGATATGATACATTCTATTAACAGTTTAATTATGCAGGACTTCTGAAATGCTTCATCTGTGTTTCCTGAATAATAGTTTTGAATTATAGATATTTAAGTTGTACCTGGATCCAGACGGCAGCTTTAATGTGGCCTGTTTGTGCTGTTTGCGTTTGTGTGGTGTTGTTTGGAAGCGCATGAGATTAATAAGCATTCAGCTGTGGATTTCTAAGATTCGACCCCCTTTTAATTATGTTCTCCATCTGTAATCATCAGGGTCCCGATGGGCTTCCTATAGCAGGCTGCTGGCACAAGGTGAGTCAGCGTTTATAATCAGTAGAGGTCCTAATGGTTTTTCGGTGTGTCTATTAAAGTGCATGGAGTGATATGAAACATCAGTAAATAAGAATTCATAGTTTTTATTTCTGCAAAATTTGCATTGCCAAGATGTAAACAAAGTCATTTAGAGCGGTCTGATGAAGATGTGGCCCATTCTGAAGAACTTAAGAATTGTTCACAGTGTTAGTGATGGGAACCAAAGATCTGAAGTGGCTAAGGCCTCTGATAGCTTCCTCACGGAACCTTATGGTTATGCATAAGTTATAGATTTCAGAGATTTGGGCCCAAAGGTTTTTAAATGTGTTCAGAGAGGAGAGACACACAGATGGTGCATATTATTAGTAATAAGTTAATACATCATCATCATTTACAGGGTTGTTTGTGTTGGTAGGTGTGTCTAACCCCTATAACTAAACGTTATATATACTATATTTAATTTTAATTATACATCGTTTTTTTCAGTGTTGCTTTTTACAAGATCTTTTTGTTTTTTTTCAGTTACAATATTTATCATAAATCAAAGCACTTCAGTTCAAACAATGGTGCCACATCAACAGAAGTAAGGTACAGGGCTACTCAAAGCAAATTCAATTTCTTCAATTAATCAATGAATCAGTGAGTCAATCATCCAATCAATCAAGCTTCACCTATATACAATTGTATTGTACATACAGGGGTTGGACAATGAAACTGAAACACCTGTCATTGTAGTGTGGGAGGTCTCATGGCTAAATTGGACCAGCCTGGTGGCCAATCTTCATTAACTGCACATTGCACCAGTAAGAGCAGAGTGTGAAGGTTCAGTTAGCAGGTAAGAGCACAGTTCTGCTCAAAATACTGCAATGCACACAGCATTATGGGTGACATACCAGAGTTCAAAAGAGGGCAAACTGTTGGTGCACGTCTTGCTGGCGCATCTGTGACCAAGACAGCAAGTCTTTGTGATGTATGAAGAGCCACGGTATCCAGGGTAATGTCAGCATACCACCAAGAAGGACGAACCTCCACCAGCATCACGTAGTGACCTGGCCACTATCCTGCAAGAAGAATGGCTTAAACTCCCTCTGACCACTGTGCAGGACGCAGTATATGTCATTCCCAAGACCAACTGACGCTGTATTGGCCGCAAAAGGAGGCCCTACACCATACTAATAAATGATTGTGGTCTAAAACCAGGTGTTTCAGTTTCATTGTCCAACCCCTGTATATATATTGTTATATATATATATATATATAGGCACGCAACTAAGAAAAATGTAAGACTTACCAGAAATATTTCTAAAAAATGTGCATATATTTGAAAATTATAAAAAATAAATAGTAAAAAAGTCAAACAAATTAGTGCATACAAATAAAAAAATCAGTATACAGAAAATTAATAACATAAAATTAAATAAACTAGTCATATAATTCTATATGTCTTCTAAAACACTACTTGAAAGCCAGAACTGAATAAACTTTTATGTAAGACTTTTAATTTACATTTGAAAATGTCGATATTGCAAGCTCCGCTCGCATCCACTGGTAGACCAGAATAAAGTCCAGGTTTGAAAATTCTTAACTCTCTAGAGCTGACATTTAACCAGTTCAGTGGAATCATCCTTATACACTCAGAAGACAAGTGTAGGGTCACTGGCCAGATAAAATGGAGGGATTTGTGCAGCAGACATGGCAACCCCTGGTTCCCATCACCACCACTATTGAGAAATCTCCATCAGAACGTGTAGGATGTGAATGACTCTGCTTACATCTGGACCTCTGATTGAATATTGCACCAGCACTGTTACTGTGAAACTGTTTGTGTGCCTGACTCTCATTTGCATTTTGTTGTTTTGCAGTGATGACTAACACGAGGCACGGTGTCTGTACATATTCATATAGTATATATTGGAGATTTGATACGACCTCCTATTTTTGAAAGAGGTGTTTGTTTTTAATGTAAGATAAGACTTTAAGGAATTACCCCCAGTATTCTTTTTAATCAGTGTTGGACTAAACGACAGACGCTGCATTTTTTTTACGTACCCGGGACTAATTTGGGTTACACAATCCAAAAGATTTCCCTGAACTGAGCAGGACGATGGAGGAACCTTGCTTCGAGAATGCTGCATGAGCACGTTCCACCCGTGCACACTTACCAGGAGGTAAAGCTCCTTGTCTGTTTTCAAAGGACGAAGGGACGCTCCATAAACTCAAGCGTAAGCGCCTCTCCCAACCTTGACCCGGCGAGCCGAGGAGTTAAGCGCTCGAGGGGTCGCGTCTTCGCGGTGGACACTGAAGACCGGTGAACTGCTCTCCGTCGGAAGGGCTAACAGGGGGACATACTGGGCTCTCATGATCGTCCATATTTTCCACTGAGGATGTCTGGCGCTAGCTGATCACTAGCTATGGGAAGGAAGACAAGCCTGAGGCTTCATTAGCACAAGCTGACCGTTTGTAACAGTGTCAAACTGAATGTCCGGCATGGGGTTTCCACTGAAGAGCTGAGAGACTGATTTAGAGGTTTTCTGATGGCGTGTCATTCATTTCTTGATCTACTATCATTGTTGTGCTTTGTATAATCTCCCAATCGTTACCAACAGTCTTCGGGTAGGCCTGTCACAACTCCTCCATCACTGAGCGATCGCAGGTACTTCAGCTGACTGATTACTTTCTATACCTCCACAATCATGTGTTTGTTTTGACAGCAATAAGTTCATTTTCATCAGCTGAGTTGAACCAAATCATATTCAACTGCTAAAATGTTTATCCGGTGTTGGTTAACGACTCCTGTAGAGGGCGGCGGGGATGATGAGTCACATGATGAGTGATGTTTGTTTATTTGTCGTTTGTTAATAACTGTGGTGAGTGATTATTATCTGATGCTCTGTGATTTATTTAGAGGGCAGTGCTGAGGGGCTATTGATGTTTGTTAATAACGGCGGTGAGGGGTGTTTGTTTATCTGATGTTAATAACAGCGGTGAGGGGTGTTTATCCGATGTTAATAACAGCGGTGAGGGGTGTTTGTTTATCTGATGTTAATAACAGTGGTGGGGGTGTGTGTTTATCCGATGTTAATAACAGCGGCGAGGGGTGTTTGTTTATCTGATGTTAATAACAGTGGTGAGGGGCGTTTGTTTATCCGATGTTAATAACATTGGTGGGGGGTGTTTGTTTATCTGATGTTAATAACAGCGGTGAGGGGTGTTTGTTTATCCGATGTTAATAACAGTGGTGAGGGGTGTTTGTTTATCTGATGTTAATAACAGTGGTGGGGGTGTGTGTTTATCCGATGTTAATAACAGCGGCGAGGGGTGTTTGTTTATCTGATGTTAATAACAGTGGTGAGGGGTGTTTGTTTATCTGATGTTAATAACAGTGGTGAGGGGCGTTTGTTTATCTGATGTTAATAACAGCGGTGAGGGGTGTTTATCCGATGTTAATAACATTGGTGGGGGGTGTTTGTTTATCTGATGTTAATAACAGCGGTGAGGGGCGTTTGTTTATCTGATGTTAATAACATTGGTGAGGGGTGTTTGTTTATCTGATGTTAATAACAGCGGTGAGGGGCGTTTGTTTATCCGATGTTAATAACATTGGTGGGGGGTGTTTGTTTATCTGATGTTAATAACATTGGTGAGGGGTGTTTGTTTATCTGATGTTAATAACAGCGGTGAGGGGTGTTTATCCGATGTTAATAACATTGGTGGGGGGTGTTTGTTTATCTGATGTTAATAACAGCGGTGAGGGGCGTTTGTTTATCTGATGTTAATAACATTGGTGAGGGGTGTTTGTTTATCTGATGTTAATAACAGCGGTGAGGGGCGTTTGTTTATCCGATGTTAATAACAGGGGCGTTTGTTTATCCGATGTAATTGGTGGGGGGTGTTTGTTTATCTGATGTTAATAACAGCGGTGAGGGGTGTTTATCTGATGTTAATAACATTGGTGAGGGGTGTTTGTTTATCTGATGTTAATAACAGCGGTGAGGGGCGTTTGTTTATCCGATGTTAATAACATTGGTGGGGGGTGTTTGTTTATCTGATGTTAATAACAGCGGTGAGGGGTGTTTATCTGATGTTAATAACATTGGTGAGGGGTGCTTGTTTATCTGATGTTAATAACAGCGGTGAGGGGTGTTTGTTTATCTGATGTTAATAACATTGGTGAGGGGTGTTTGTTTATCTGATGTTAACATTGGTGAGGGGTGTTTGTTTATCTGATGTTAATAACAGTGGTGAGGGGTGTTTATCTGATGTTAACAGCGGTGAGGGGTGTTTGGTTGATGTTGGTTAATAATGGTGGTGAATGACGTTTGTTCAGTCAATGTTGGCTAATATTGGCAGTGAGTGGTGTTTATTTGGTTGATGTTGGTTAATATTGGCGGTGAGTGGTGTTTATTTGGTTGATGTTTGGTAATATTGGCGGTGAGTGGTGGTGTTTATTTGGTTGATGTTGGTTAATATTGCCGGTGAGTGGTGTTTATTTGGTTGATGTTGGTTAATTATGGTGGCGAATGACGTTTTCTCAGTTGATGTTGGTTAATATTGGTTTATTTGGTTGATGTTGGTTAATATTGGCGGTGAGTGGTGTTTATTTGGTTGATGTTGGTTAATATTGGCGGTGAGGGGTGTTTATTTGGTTGATGTTGGTTAATAATTCCTTTGATGGTCAGCTGAGGTTTCCGGATTGTGACAGGCCTATTCTGCGGGATGAACAGCTTTTCCCTGTTTCTGTAATCGGTATAATCAGAGCACACAGAGGGTTTATATGTTATTTGAATATCTGAGGGAGACTGGTGTGTGTTGTGATATGTAAACTACCAGCCTGTATTGTATTCTGTCAGCAGAGCCCAGTTAATTCACCGTTTCCTTTAAATGCCAGTTTGGGCTTCTGCTATAGTAATTTATATTATGTGCTAACTGCCTTTTGAACATGATAACTTGGTGCATGTAAAATATGAGTGATGCTCTTGGCTAGGTTAGCTAGCCATTTAGCTGACAGTACCATCATCTAGCCTACATGAGGTGAGATGAGTCCTTCAAGCCCTTTCTTCAAGTTCAAAGCACACAAAAGCATGGGGAAAGCCTCTTTACGTTTCCTTACGGAGCTCGACTGCCCAGATAGTAAAAGTGCAGGTGAGTCTTTGCAGCATGGAGCGTACGCAAGCAGCCAGGTTACCTCCAACCGATTCACAGTGACATAAGAAGCACGTCAGTATTACAGGGTGTTTACACATTTGTGATATCAGCTTTAGACAGAATGTACACACGGCCTTATCTTTTCATTTAGCAGACATGTATATCGACATGACCATCACGACACAATATGAAGAAGCAATGTAAAATATCTGGGAATGTTCTTGTAAACTTTACTGTAAAGCTTTTCTTTTTACTCTTCTTCGGTCTTCGTTGAAATTTGGGAGTTGAATTTTTATGGCATTATTTTGAGAAATGTTGCTGCTGAACGTTATATTTGTATTTATCACTGAGACTAATAAGAGAGGTTAATAACTTCCTCGGCTACGGCTTGACATCAGTTTGTGTGTCTACTTTAGCTTCTCATGATACGTGTTTTATAAAATAAATGTATAGTTTGTAAAAACTAATCTGTGGACTGACTCATTAGAATAACACCGCACCCATCTCCCCCACCAGAGGCTCTAGTATCCATGGAAGCTAAGAGCTAATTACGGGAACTGCTCAGTTGTCGGCTGCACCGGACTAGATAATATTCGATGACACCGTTCCACTGTGACTGCTGAGGCCCGCTTCTGATTGGCCAGCTTCTAGTTTTCATTTTCCTATTCCACCCTAAATGGTGTAGGACCTCAGGCAACTGCTGTTGACTGCTGCACCATTTAAGGTGGAGAGGCAAAATTAGAACAAGAAGCTGGTGAATAATGAGCTGACTGTTTTTCCCAACCCAGGCTGGCACCACACAGCACTGGCAACAAAGCTCTCCCGAACAGAGGCATCAATACAAAACTGCATACAAGGAAAATTAATACATAATTAAAAGAAAAAAAAATTATACTCTGATTTTCGTTGGCTCTTGAGCATATAGGTATTATAAGGTAGTATAAACTAGGGGGGTGGATATGGCGCACGCCAGCTCTCTCTTCATGTACAGGGCTAGATGACTTGACCGTGTTAAATATCTCTAGCTTGATATGTGAGCGGAGAAGGACTATGACTTGTTCAGACCAAAGTACGCTTTATCCATTACTATTTTGGTCAAATATATACCACAGAGTCAAAAGAAAACAAAAAGGGGGGTTAATGTGACGCTTTTCCTGCAAATAAAAATTTATTTTAAGCATCCTACTCCAACTGAGCAGCTGCACGGCAGAAAAGAAATATATACAGTCCAATACATGAAATGTGTTAATGTACAAACAGGAATGCAAAAGCGACATCACTGGTATTAAAATTATCATCACTGGAAAATGCTTGATAAAATTCACCACTACAAAAAAAATAAATAAAGAGTTGAACTACTGGCGAGAGTTACACAGGGATTACAAAAGATTCGCAACTGCAAACAAACAGAGTGATCAATGGACCTTCTATAAAACTGTGCGGCGCATGAAAAGTACAAAGGGTTAGAAATGAGCTTGGCATCAAATGGTGCAAAATGTAGTAACAGCGTTGTAGTGCTTCAACCATGTCAATACACACCGTGCAACGGTATTGCTTACGGACTGGGGGGGGACTAGGGGACACAAACACCTCAATCTCATGCATCCTCAACCTAAACTGAGATCCTGTTCAGAGAAAACGCTACATGGAGTTCTGCCTCATCACACACGTCACAAAACTAGCACTTGAATGGAATAAACCTGTTTCAGCAGTACGTCCACCAAAAACCATATGAGGGACACCTAACCAAGTTCCAAGGGTTTCAAGGATGACCCGCTAATTGCGTCGACCCACGAGATAAGCCAATGATCAGCAATAACGCCCCGTGTGAATAAAAGGCTCATTTTGCTGATAATTAAGACCATCGAAGCTAAAACAATTGTTTGGATTCGACCGGAATCGCTACTGGATCCCTCATATCGCTGGAAGCTTACTGTTGAATCAAGTTTCTTGTGCACCATTAAAATAGCTTGTCTGTCTTGAGTGGCACGACGACGTTTTCATCACATTCATGAAGTGGCTGATGTGATCTTTCACAGGCTTGAAAATCAGCTTGACCTACCAAAGCTGCGCTCTCTATATGTTAGTGTAGCTGTGCCCAGTCCTGACCCTGGAGACCCACCACCCTGCAGAGTCCAGCTCCAAGCCTGACCTACACACCAGATAATGAAGGCTTGCATGGGCACCTGAAGGGTGAACTTTCCAGGGTAGTAGAACTGTGGCTGCACGACCCTGTCTTAACCTCATTCTGCTATTATGGAAGGAATTTCACTAACCTCTATTCAAGGTGGTAAAAATCAACTTCAGGAGATAAAGCACTCGAGAATGACGTTAGGTTACACTGCGACATGTGCCAGAGGTTTGTTTCTAACTGCTTTAATTTGAACAGTAATGTATGGCACCACCACGTAGTCCATAAACGGGGAATACACGGGTGTGTGCGTAAATGTACTTGTGCTTAGATGTATGTACATGTGCCTGTCGGAACGCTGTGGCGATATGACCCTATGCAAACCTAAAATGGAACTAAAATGGGATTCCAGTGCGCGTGTGTGGAACACGTGGACATCTGCGGGTGACCTGAGGGCAGGAGGAAATGGACACGGACGTCAGAAACCTGATGGGGTGAGAATGTTCATGTCTCGGTGTTTGAGTTTGTGGGGGGCTGGTTTCTTCCCCTCCATGCCAGCTACATCCACCTTGGCAGACTTGAAGTTGGCTGGATCTTCAACAACGAGGTTCACTTGGGTTTTGATGCCATCCAGCGTCGTTGACTTCTGAACGCCGAAATACGACTGCAGGCTGAATCCCCCTGAGGACGAGAGTACAGCAATGAATTTGGAGGACAAGACAAACAGCAGGAAAGGTCATTACCATGATTTGTAAAAATGTAATTTTAGGAAAAGTGTCGTAGTACAAAGAACATACCACATAGTGCATATGGTTGCTAATGCTAATGTTAGCGGTACACCCTTATGCTACTTGTTTACAATGGAGTGGAAAAGTCTAGTGGTGAAGAACACTGTTGTTCAGTGGTCACCGAATGAACCACTGTCTCCCACCAATCTTTGATTATACACTAATCTATAAAATCAATATTTTATTTATTATTTTTTTTTTTTAGAATCGACACAGTACCATAAAATATATCGCAATAATTTTTAATAGTCAATTTGCTGCAACAATAGATGGAAAACGAAGACCAGAACATGAGGGGAATGTATTATTTAAAATACAAAAAAAATCCCAAAATATTATTAATATTATTAATAATAATAATAATAATAATAATAACAACAACAACAACAACAACAACAACAACAAAATCACACACAACTGCTGAAAATAATCTTTGGAACTGCTTCACTTCGATTAATATTGCAATTAATAACTACACCTCTCCACTATGGTTGAGGTTTCACGTCCCAGACCTGGCAACCCAATGCTACAGCCCTTTTTGTGCATCGCCTCACTGAGCTGGGTTGAATTCAACTTGACTGAACTAATTAGCAAGCTCCTTTTTGGCTGGGTCAGAGTAGAGCAGGGAAACCACAAAAATGTGCACAGTAAAAGGTCACCAGGATGAGGATTTGGCAACCCTGCTCTACAGGGAGCTCGGTTCTGAACATTTTGGGCCTGTTTACACGATCAGCCGGTGTTTTTGGTGATCGGCTCACGTTTAGATTTCACTTGCTTGCATGAAAGAAGCAGCTGTAAACACCTCCAGGAAACGCCGGCTTACAATCAGCTCAAACCGCGTTAGGAGGCGGATCCGGACGGCATTTCAGTGTAACAGGAAGGCGTTTTTTGTTATACGTATACAATCATATGAACGGAAATGCAGAGTAGCAGACTCGATCTAAATGAAAGACAGAAGCTACACAAGGCTGAAGATTCCCTACACCTACAGTAATCTAATACCCTGGGCTAATGACAGACTCCTAGACAAGCCTGCTGGGTCGTATCAGACCTGGACAACCAGTAAACAAACATGAAACAGCAGCGAAGCACGTGTGGACACGCTCCTCTAAAATCAAATCTCATCCGGCTGGGACGCTTTTTACAAAGAGAAGTTTATAATGTCATCTGGCCAAAGTATATCTAGATACGATAACGCATAGTTAGTGTCTATTACTGAACTTAACATGAGGGGGAACTCACATAACAATGTCACATGTAAAAACTGCACCCCCAAACAGGTTAAACGAATAGACAGAAACTTTCAGATCCATGGCTTCACCCCAGTGGTCCAGGAGAGTGGTCCGAGAGTATTTTGCAGTATGCCTTCATAGACAGCCCATATTTAGCAGCCCCCCACCCAAAAACAAAACAAACAAACAATACCTGAATACAAACCTCAAAACCTAACCAACAATAAATATCAGAAAACATAAATACTCAGGTCCAATCATTTAAAAAAAAGCCACTACCTGAATATACATGTTAGATTTTAGGAGATATTTTACACTATAATATTATTTTCAAGTTTTTAAATCAATAATGTCCACATTTTATTCAATGTTTTATGGTAAATAAAATATTAACACAGACAAAACACTATAAACAAACCACAAACAAACCAGAAACAACACCTGAACGCAGGTGGAATACCTACCCAACAAACAAATACCAGAATAGACAAATACTCAGATCCACTTTTTAAAAAATTCTCTGAATTAGAAATCAATCAATGGCAGCCAAAGTTGGCACCGAGCATGTGAGAGTTCTCACCAGGACTGCTGGAGTCAGACCCAGGGTCCGTGGGGGATTTCTGCACGACGGGACGCATCCCAAACAGGCTCCATCGATCCGATCCACGTCCTCCTCCTTCATTGCCACCCATTATGCTCACGTTGGTGACGTCAGATACAATGTAGCACAGGACTCCGGCTAAAAGAGATCCTGTTAGAGAGAAACGCACAGAATGAAGAATCACCGGTAAAGGGAACAGAATTTAAGACTTTCAGAAACCTGATAAATCAAATGATTGGGGGGAAAAAAAGGAGGGGAGGGGCTTCTCACCTGGGTTTGACCTTTGGGGGATATGGGGATTGAGACAGAGGTGAAAGGTGCTGATGTTAGAAGCCAGTCCTCAAAGTCCCCAATAATCATCTTCAACTTCTACAAGAAAAAGAAAAGTTAAGTGATATATATGAGGTTAAACTCGGCAAGAACAAATAAATATATAAACATTTTTAAAAAATCATATGACTTTGGAGAAATAGATGCTGTGAACCAGCTAAATACTACACAGTGATTTACTTAGATTTAGTTGAACTCAAACAGAAAGTTCACCTAGTTTTTTTTAAATATCTGTATAATTTAATGCTCAACACGCTTTCAAAATGGTTTGACATGTAATCAAACTAAATCGTAGCTTTGTGAGACAAGATTTGGCCTCTGATGTATTTTAATGAATTTATTTTAATCTCTTCATGAGGGAGAAATAGGCAAAGGGAATCGGGAACCAACATCGTTTCAGAGAGAGCTTAAGAACGTATGTTAATCAGACTGATAAGTATTTTAGCACTATCACGCATCAACACTAAACGAACGAAGTACGGGAGTGACGAAATACATGAACCCCACAACAACCTTGCAGTAAAATAACATCGTCTGCATGACCATAGGTACTCCTATTCCTCAAACCCAACGCCAGCTACCGCCTCCACCCCAACACCAGCTACCGCCTCCACCCCAACACCAGCTACCGCCTCCATGTGTATTGTGTATTTGTGGAGTCATGTATATTGTGTATAGTGTGTAGAGTCTGTGTTGTATTGTGTATATGTGGAGTCGGTGTGTATAGTGTGTATACTGTGTAGAGTGTATATTGTACGGTGTCTGTATGTGTCGTGTATATGTGGAGTGGTTGTGTATATGGTGTATACTGTGTAGAGTGTATATTGTACATGTGGTGTTGTGTATATGGTGTATACGTGTATATGTGGAGTGGTGGTGTATATGGTGTATACTGTGTAGAGTGTATATTGTACGGTGTGTGTGTATGTATTGTGTATATGTGGAGTGGTTGTGTATATGGTGTATACTGTGTAGAGTGTATATTGTACAGTGTCTGTATGTATTGTGTATATGTGGAGTGGTGGTGTATATGGTGTATACTGTGTAGAGTGTATATTGTATGGTGTGTGTATGTATTGTGTATATGTGGAGTGGTTGTGTATATGGTGTATACTGTGTAGAGTGTATATTGTACGGTGTGTGTGTATGTATTGTGTATATGTGGAGTGGTGGTGTATATGGTGTATACTGTGTAGAGTGTATATTGTACGGTGTGTGTATGTATTGTGTATATGTGGAGTGGTTGTGTATATGGTGTATACTGTGTAGAGTGTATATTGTACTGTGTCTGTATGTATTGTGTATATGTGGAGTGGTTGTGTATATGGTGTATACTGTGTAGAGTGTATATTGTACAGTGTCTGTATGTATTGTGTATATGTGGAGTGGTTGTGTATATGGTGTATACTGTGTAGAGTGTATATTGTACGGTGTGTGTATGTATTGTGTATATGTGGAGTGGTTGTGTATATGGTGTATACTGTGTAGAGTGTATATTGTACGGTGTGTGTGTATGTATTGTGTATATGTGGAGTGGTTGTGTATATGGTGTATACTGTGTAGAGTGTATATTGTACAGTGTCTGTATGTATTGTGTATATGTGGAGTGGTGGTGTATATGGTGTATACTGTGTAGAGTGTATATTGTACAGCGTGTGTATGTATTGTGTATATATGGAGTGGTGGTGTATATGATGTATACTGTGTAGAGTGTATATTGTACGGTGTGTGTGTATGTATTGTGTATATGTGGAGTGGTTGTGTATATGGTGTATACTGTGTAGAGTGTATATTGTACGGTGTGTGTGTATGTATTGTGTATATGTGGAGTGGTTGTGTATATGGTGTATACTGTGTAGAGTGTATATTGTACAGTGTCTGTATGTATTGTGTATATGTGGAGTGGTTGTGTATATGGTGTATACTGTGTAGGGTGTATATTGTACGGTGTCTATACGTATTGTGTATATGTGGAGTGGTTGTGTATATGGTGTATACTGTGTAGAGTGTATATTGTACGGTGTGTGTATGTATTGTGTATATGTGGAGTGGTTGTGTATATGGTGTATCCTGTGTAGAGTGTATATTGTACAGTGTCTGTATGTATTGTGTATATGTGGAGTGGTGGTGTATATGGTGTAGACTGTGTAGAGTGTATATTGTACAGTGTGTGTATGTATTGTGTATATGTGGAGTGGTTGTGTATATGGTGTATACTGTGTAGAGTGTATATTGTAAGGTGTCTGTGTGTATATGTGTAGTGGTTGTGTATATGGTGTATACCGTGTACAGTGTATATTGTACAGTGTCTGTATGTATCGTGTATATGTGGAGTGGTTGTGTATATGGTGTGTATATTGTACAGTGTCTGTATGTATTGTGTATATGTGGAGCGTTGTGTATATGGTGTATACTGTGTAGAGTGTATATTGTACAGTGTCTGTATGTATCGTGTATATGTGGAGTCGGTGTGTATATGGTGTAGACAGTGTAGAGTGTATATTGTACAGTGTCTGTATGTATTGTGTATATGTGGAGTGGTTGTGTATATGGTGTATACTGTGTAGAGTGTATACTGTACAGTGTCTGTATGTATCGTGTATATGTGGAGTAGTTGTGTATATGGTGTATACTGTGTAGAGTGTATATTGTACAGTGTGTGTGTGTATGTATTGTGTATATGTGGAGTGGTGGTGTATACGGTGTATACTGTGTAGAGTGTATATCGTACAGTGTCTGTATGTATTGTGTATATGTGGAGCGGTGGTGTATATGGTGTATACTGTGTAGAGTGTATATTGTACGGTGTCTGTATGTATTGTGTATATGTGGAGTGGTTGTGTATATGGTGGACAGTCAGGTAATTATGTGTATACAAGTACAACATACTTGGCCAATGAACCTGACTCCATACTGCTATAAGATCAGCAACGTCTAGTGTTATAGCCCCCTGGTTACCTTCACCACCACTGTAAAGTCTGGTCTCCTTACAACCGAACCCTTTCAAATCAGACCATTCATTAACCATTTCAATTAAGCAGGATTTTTTTTTTTTGTTCCCCTTGTAGTTAACTTTGGGTTTCCTACATGAACTATAACTGGTAAACTGGATGATTTATTAGTTTATAGAAGGAATATAATAAGGGCGTTTGGCTAGCTGTCTAGCTAATGAAGACTACGTGCTAACAACAGAAGATTTAAATAGGCTGGCATAACGTTAGAACATTACATGTCGAGTTATATACTTTAGTAAACAGCTTAAACAAGCCATCCCTATGCGATTATGTCAGCTTCTGTTTCGAATTGCGCTGTTCCACCTTAAATGGCGCAGCAGAAACAGTCTAGCGCAATGTTACCGCTACGCCATTTAAGGTGGAACGCTGGAATTCGAAACAGAAGCTAACTTCAGACTCACCGTACAATACAGTTGTAGGCAGACAGTGAAACTGTTGGCATCGTCCTATAAGAAGCTGATTTCAGCTACATGTTATTATCTGCGTGCTGGCAGCCGGAGCCCGGTTCTCCATATCTAGCTGCGTTAGCTATCTAGCTAACCCAGCTTACTATCGTTCAGCCCAGCGTCCTGTAAACAAGGCCTGTCCAATACAGCCTACCTTTCAAACTGCAGGTTTCTGTGGTGGTCCATCCCGAACGGGTCTTTTATTCTGTCCATGTTTCGGATATATTCCTTAGTTGTCGATCAAGTTAAGTCCACTTGTTCTATTCCTGAATTATCTGGTGCTGGTTTTAGAACCTCCGAGCGGATCTCTCGCTGCCTGAGAACCTGTAAACTGGCTCAAACTGGTTCACTTCCTCCTAGAGCGTCATTCGCTTTCAAAATAAAAGTCAGACAACAGAACTTTTATTTTATATATAATCATTTAAATTCAAATACTCACATTTATTTATTGATTATTATGTATACATAGAGGGCAATACAAAAATGTATTAATAATAAATATTAACGTAATAATCAATTTGATCAGTGTAAATTATTGTCAGTTATTACGGAATTTATTAGTAATCTACACGATTATTTATTTAGATATAATAAACGTTACAGTTATGTACGTTGTGTTTAGTTAATTATTTTATTTGGTGATTTATTAAGTTCTTTTTTTTTTGTGGCTCTGTTTGAAAATTGCTTCTATTATCAGGTCATTATTTTATTTATTTATTAGTGAGGTCTGGATGATCAGTTCTGGATCACTCAAACTCATTCCTCACCCAGTGGTCCATCACTCACGGTTGGACACAGTCACACATCTCCACAGCCCAATGGTGGGGTGGGGGGTTATACCACTTGTAGTGGACACTTGGCACTGGGCACAGTGACCTTAGGCTTATCCATGGCGGCTCCAGAATCTCATTAAATGGTTTTCTACAGAGACTTTAAATTTTAATGCTGTTAAAGAATAACAAAGACCTGCTGGACAGCACAAACAGCGTATGTTGTGTTTGGATGCTGATAAATTGGTCAGGAGCAACGAAAAAAATTAATGTTTGAGCGGCCTTTTGATGCTGGTGAACTGGTCAGCTCGTTTTCCCTGGACAGAGCTTGGACAGTAAATTATTGAAGTAGCCAGCAGAGGGAGCTTTTCCCCCTTCATTGAGGTGAAACGAATGCCCTTAGTGCCCACTGCAGTCTGCCCTAGCCATAAACAAATCTCATTGGGGGAACTGGGGCGTGAGAGGCAGCTTGCTGGATTTCCCCACTGCAGACAGTCATACTCAAACAACCACACACATACACAAACAACAACAAGGAATGCTAAATGTGCATGTATATCAAAGAGACACGGTGATGTATGTGAGGATTACTTGCTCGTGTGTGTTCGGTGAGTAGCTCCTGTGTCCCCATAGATGGACATAAGCATAGCCTGCGGTGCTCTAGCCTTAAATTCAAATGCACAGGCTAACACATGCTTCTGGTGGTATGTGGTTACTTCATGTAGGACTAACATTATCGGATCTGGTATTATTACTGTCGTGTACACTGTATTGTTGGATATGAGGTATATCCCTCTGCTATTATTATTATTATTTAAACTGGAGAAAAAATAAAACAGAGAATTTAAAATGTGGCACAATCCAAATTAACACCTCCTGGGTCAAGGTGGACCGTGCAAAGGCCTCCAAACCTACACAGTAAGTGTAATTTGACCAAGGGTGTATACATACACATCCACAGTACTGCCAGCAGTCCAATCGACGTTTGCAAGCTAGTAGTTTGATGCTGCACAGCAGCGTTCCTGTCCCAAGGAAAGCCATCCTGGAGTTCTCAAAGGTCCAAGGTCCAAGTTCCCACCCTGTTGTCTCTTTGGCTGGAACTTTGGAATGTTCACCATCCCGGTAAACGTACTACTGGGTGTACTGCCATGCTGGTCCACCTGCAGGCCCTAGTGGCCTACCAGCACTCAGGCGTCGTTGCTGTCCCTGTTTTCGCTGTCCTCCAATTTTTTAAAGGGGGGCAGGGTGGCTTGTGGGCGGGAACTTGTTCCACACCCACACACCTCCAATCAGATTGACCGCATATAGGAGGACACCAGAGTACTCGAAGGGAACCCACCCAGACCTGACACCGAAAGGACCTCTAATGCCCCAGCCAGGCATCAAACCCAGGCCCTTCTTGCAGTGGTGCACCACCGTTTCTTACAAGTTCGGGGTTTAGAGTCCGTAGATCAGTCTTGCCCTCGTTCTCGTCATACTTAGGAATGGGAATACTTTTGAATAACAGCTTTGACTGGAAATGCAAATGACTGAGTGGGTGGGGGTGTTTTTGGCCGGTGCTGTAGAACAGGACCCCCCTCTGTGTGCGTGCTGAGCTGATACATTAAGGAAAACATTGTGAGTGACAGTGAGTGCATCTAGCAGTCAAACCAAATCAAATTAACAGCCATCTACCCAACACTGAAGGCTATTACACTCGGGTCAACACAATTGGAGCGGGAGCGCCGCGGTGGAGTTGTGTTTAAGTGCTCTGGGGTCCGGCAACTCAGCCGCTTTGTTCTCAAACACGGCTCGAAGCTCGTACGCTGTTTAAGCTGGTGGTCTGTCCCCCCACTGTGAGCACCTCTGGAAGTCCAGCGGCGGGGATTAATTTCTGTGTGGGATCGGACTGTAGCTGGATAATTAAGTCCACTGAAAGTTAATTAAACAACAGTCGGTGCTCTCCAAATATTTAAGCGCTCCTTTGATTTCAGCAGAGCGGCTCCACTGCACTGACCTTCCTCCGTCCTTGCAGGATGGTGGAGGCTTTAGTACAAGGACTGGCTCTCTGGCACAGTTTGATTTAGGGTGGAAAAATGAATTTTGGAGATGATTACATGTTACTTTAGATTCAGCTGGCTTTTCCTTTCACAGTTGTTGGTACAGGGGTTGGACAATGAAACTGAAACACCTGGTTTTAGACCACAATCATTTATTAGTATGGTGTAGGGCCTCCTTTTGCGGCCAATACAGCGTCAGTTGGTCTTGGGAATGACATATACTGCGTCCTGCACAGTGGTCAGAGGGAGTTTAAGCCATTCTTCTTGCAGGATAGTGGCCAGGTCACTACGTGATGCTGGTGGAGGTTCGTCCTTCTTGGTGGTATGCTGACATTACCCTGGATACCGTGGCTCTTGATACATCACAAAGACTTGCTGTCTTGGTCACAGATGCGCCAGCAAGACGTGCACCAACAGTTTGTCCTCTTTTGAACTCTGGTATGTCCCATAATGTTGTGTGCATTGCAGTATTTTGAGCAGAACTGTGCTCTTACCTGCTAACTGAACCTTCACACTCTGCTCTTACTGGTGCAATGTGCAGTTAATGAAGACTGGCCACCAGGCTGGTCCAATTTAGCCATGAGACCTCCCACACTAAAATGACAGGTGTTTCAGTTTCATTGTCCAACCCCTGTATCTTTGGTAAATAAGCTCACCAGACCAAAAAAAAAAAAAATCTAATTGCATGCAATACATCCACAAGCACTAATAACAGCTGGAACTGGATTGGGCATGGACTGGACCAGTTTCTGGATGGAGGCCACATCAGTGTTCAGACACTCTTCCATCAAAGAATTGGTCAGTTGTTCCAGATGTGGTGGAGGCCTTCCCTGGAACAGTTCCGAGGAGAATTCCCTGTAGACTGGGATTTTAGCCACTGCTGGTAGACCCGTATGACCGTACGCTTCCATACGCCTGCAGATTCAGCTACTTCCTTCACACTATGGTCTTTGGCCACGCCCACATGCAGTCACTCCTTTTAGCCAATCAGTAACATCTGCTCTGGAGCCGTTTTCCACACATGGAACGAGACATTACCTGCACTGTAGCACCTCTTCTCAATCTATGGATCCCGTCACTCACACCCCACAGGGATTTATGGCCCCATCATCCTCGTGCAGCGCCCTCTGCAGGAGCCTGAAGTTACTACCACCACTGAAAGGAGAGTCTGGATTATGATAATAAGAGCCAATCATGCACTCACATCCTCAGAAGAAACGTCGTTGAATTCTCTTTTGCCATATTGTCTGCAGCAGAGCACAGCCTACCAAAATAAAGGTTCGGCATTTTAATTCTTGCTTTGTGTTTATTAAGATAAACAGCCTGCTTCCCAATAAAGTGGCATGATGTCTACTAGCTGTATCATTTCAGAGGAAATTCCTTTATTTGTGAATAAAGCCTCAAATATTAGACACCATTTATCCTGGTACAGGACTGCGGGCGGGAGCAGGACTGAAACGTCTACACTGTGGACGGAAACAGGACAAAAGTCTTCTTTGGAAGGAGAGGGGATGAGTTAGAGCGAATGCTCACTGTATATGTGGGGGCAGGATTGAAAGGATCACAGTTGGACTCCAAAGCACATTTTACACGTTACAAATGTTTATACACACCTTGCCTGCAGTTACACACTTCCACCAGAGAGGGCTCCAAATCCCCCAAACTTATATGCACTCTAAGAAATGCACTCACTCTGTTGTTGTCAGTTTTTTTTTTTGTACATCAGTAAAACTGAGTAAGTTGTGTTGTTCCAGTGAAATGAAGTGAGACCTCATAAGTGTCAGTTTGCTCAAAAGTAATCCGGTCTTCCATTGTGTGTCCCTCTGATATCTCACCTGTAACTGCCTATAGCCCCTTTGCTGTAAGGGCAAGTTCCCATGCACCCTAATGCTGAGTGTAATTCTATGAGAGCTCAGTAGTAATGTGGTGTAGCTCAGCGGATAACACCACTACCCACCAAGTAGCCACCACCCCACGTGGGAGACTGGGGTTTGAATCCCAGTAGGGGTGACTATACTAAGCTATACCAATAAGAGTCCTTGGGCAAGACTCCTAACACCACACTGGCCTACCTGTAATGTGGTTAACCTTGTAAGTCGCTCTGGATAAGAGCATCAGCTAAATGCCAGAAATGTAAATATAACATATATCGCACCTACACCCAACTTTCTCTGCTCTGTGTGATTTATTTAATTTCACTGAGCACAAAAGAGCATCTTAGAAGCTACTGAACACAGATGGATGGAAACACTCGGCACATGGTTTTTAATTAAATCCAACATTTCATTTTTGGGTAACACATGAAAGTAGCCCATCCAGGTAATTAGAACTTATCCAAATCACTTTGTTGGGTCTTCTTTAAATGTGTTATGTATGTTTTACTCAGTCAAGGATCTTGAAAGCTACTTAACACAGTTGTGTGGGACTAATTGCCATTTTAAATGTGAGTTTGTTACCCTTGAAGGTGAAACTGACAAAGTCTGTACAATCTGTGTGCACCACTGTGCTGTCAGTTTGGACCCCGCGCAGCTCCGGTGAACGAGGTCCCTGTGTTGGGGCTGGGTTTGGGTCAGCTTCCTTGAACCTTCCATCTACCGTTTGCCTGGTTCCTGGTTTCAGCCCACCCAGAGACGCCCTAGCTAGTGTTCCACTGCTTAGTGAACTAGAGCTCCATTTGGGACACACCCCGTGCCCGAGTGGCCCCAGCACTCCAGTCCGCGACGCACCACCGCGCGCAAAGCCTCCTTCAGTCTGACCGTCAGCTCGGGGGCAGCATGACGCGCGTGCGCCAGCCGAAGCGTTCTGGGAGACGTTTAAAGCTGCACGTGTAGTTTGACCCTCCTGCTAACGCGCGAGCACGTCTTGTTTGTTTGTTCCTCTTTGGTTTTGTCTTGTTTTCTGGCGCGCGGGATGAAGAGGACACCCGGGAGCGCGAGGACGGAGCGGATGGAGGGAGCAGGACCAAGGAAGATTTGAGAAGGAGCGAGAGAGAGAGAGAGAGAGAGAGAGAGAAAGAGATAGAGAGCAAGACAGAGTGACCAAGCTCCCCCGCTTTTTTTGTGGCGTGTCTGATGGCGGCTCGCGCCTCTCCGGGACTCGCGCTGCTCGCGCTCACCGTGGGGGGTAAGTGAGGAGTCGTCAGGCGAACGATGGCGAAGTTCATTCATTAGCAAGGTGAGCTAGGCTCGCGCTGCAGTGCAAGAGGAACCGTGCTAAGTTATCACTCTTGGGTTCTTTGGCAAAGACGCCAAAACTATCTAGAACCATGCGTTACTGGATGCGTAAAGGGTTCTTTGCATGGTGAAATTGTGCTTCAGACTGATGGAGAAAGGGTGGTGCAGTATATGGTTCTGTGTAGCACCGAAATGGTTCTTCTGTTGTTGCAGGCTTGGTATCCTTACAACAGCAGAACCCTTTTTGGTTCTATATAGAACCACTCTCCAAACAGATCTATACAGAACCATATACAACACGTTTCCATCAGTCTGAAGAACCAGTTAACAATGCAAAGAACCGGAGTTATATATAGAACCAATGGCTTTACTAAAGAACCCTAGAAGAACTGTCGTGTGTAAGTGTGTACAGTGGGGGGATTCATCAGCTGCAGTTGTGGAGTCATAGCTGTTGGTGTTACAGGAACACTGTGAGGATGGTAAGGTGGAGTTCATGTCAGTCCAGCTAAATTGATATACAGTTGTGTGTAGTAGTTTGGCCCTGGTCATGTGACATGGTCTGTTGATTTTGCTGGCATAGCATTAAGAGAGAACAAACACTTAACACTGCTTAACTGAACACACTGGTGAAAAAAGCTATACAACATAATGTGTGTGTGTGTGTGTGTACACAGAAGGAGGTGTGGCTCTGCAGTGCTGTTGGGAAGGAAGATAAAGGTGACCAAGATCAATAACTGATGATAAATTTAGACTGATATGATCAATATTTATTGAGCTACACATACAGAAGTCTGTCTCTCAGTATGGTGTCGGGCCGCCGTGTTTGCTAACCCAACATACCAGAGGTCTCGGTATGGAGCTGTAGAGGTTCCTAATGGTGTCCTGTGATAATCCATCCCATGCAGCTTGAATATCCTCACACATCCTTGAAGTTCCTGCAGATGGTGCGGTAGGGGTGGAGGTGGCGTGACACCAGCCCTTCTGGACATGTGACACATAACAACAATCAGTCCATCTTGGTGCTGACCACGGTGCCTCCACACACGGATTCGTTGGTCGTCTCCACAATGACAAACGCGGGACTCGTCACTGAAGATGACCCGCTGCCATTCTGAGTCACTCCATGACAGTCTGCCATGACATCATCACAGTCTTTGGTGACGGTGACGTGGTGTTAAGGACAGTCGTGGTAACGGTCTGTGTGCATGTAGTCCTGTGTGGTGCAGCCGTCTGCCAATGGTGCTGCACTAACAGGATGACTCATGGAGGACACCACTGCTCACTGAATATACGTAACTGTGGCTGTTGGGTCGGTCCGGTACAGTGATAAAGCCCATCCTTGCTTACGTGAAACCCACCCACCAAGTTTCATTCCAGCGGGTTGATTGCTTCTGGGTGCAGCTACTTGTGTAACTAGTTTATAGGCTAAATTATGAGCGTATAATAAGATTATATAATTCATTTTCCTGTGTTAAGTGAAAAAAATGGATTTAAGGTAGATCATATAGACATAAGATGATTGTGTTTGCCAAAATAGAATTGTTTGCAGTGTAGAAACGACGAACTCAACTTTAAAATGAGCTATTCTTAATGAAAGCACCTCACCGATGAGTAACTTGCTCAAACACTGTATTACCTCACAGGAGGAAACAGGATTCACTCCGACATCCGATCCAACATTCGATCCAGCACTTTCTGCTGATATCAGGGTGTTACTGATAGTCGGTATTGGATCAATGCCATGTCCAGCTAGACTGGCTTCTGTGACGCTGTTAGTCACTACAGTGTTGAATGAGCTCTCATGGTGTTGAATGAACATCCAATGAGTCAAATTAGCTCGCTAAGTGTTGAATTAGCTCACGGTCTTAAATGAGCACCTACAGTATTAAATGCACACCTATAGGCCAAGTCTGAGTCCAGATTGTCTGATTTTTAAGTCTGGCCGGAGACCCCCAAAACAAATGACCATCACAGAACCTCTAACCTTTCAGTTGCTTTCATGTTAGCAAGCTAGCTAGCTAACCTAGCTAACGTTAGCGCCCCCCGCTGGCAAAATCCAAAACGCCCCATTAGCAGATCTCCTTGATAGCATGTTTCGTGGTATGGGCACATGCTCCGTTCATGCTCCAGTCGCTAGCTGTTTTTACATACCGCTAAGCTAAAGTGAAGATAAGCTAGCCGCATCTCCATCGCCGCCCGCTCGACTGAGAACCGTTATCATGGTAATGACTGTTATAGTGTTGGATGAACATGTATCAGGTTGAGTTAGCTCTTAGAGTGTCAAATGAACACCTACAATGCTGAATTCACCGTTATAGTGTTCAGTGAATATCAGAAGTGTTCAATCAGCTCTCACAGTGTCGAATGAACACCTACACTTTGTCTGGATGGTTACTGTGGAGCATCCCACATGTGACCACATTGGGTGACCTCACTTCAACGCGACGAACACAGCTACCCAGTCTGACCTCAGCTTCAGGCGAAGGTGATGTGTATGTCTGAGGGAGGACGCTGTTGGTCATATTGGTGAATGAAGTATTGCCTTTGAGCCTCTCTGAGGTTAATATGCTACTAACCAGCTTAACAAGCATGTCAACAGCAGGTCAGTGGTGTGCTTGAGTTTTCATATGCTCGTAGGTCATGTGGATGCTTTATGTGCTTCATATGTGTGGGAGGAATAATGGAGGAATAACACACACACACACACACCCACACACCCACACACACACAGCCATGCATGTGACATGAGCAAGCATGGGCCTTATCACTATACCTGACTGAGTAGGTATGGTCGTCCTGTTGTGTGTGGTTTCCATTTTTACCTGTGCTGTTGTGGTGGGAGCACCGTTTGCAAGTGCCTTGGAGAAGAGTTCGAAGGCAGCTCAAGCAGTTGGAAGACTTGGAGAAGGGTCCGGTTGTAGGGCTTGGGGAAGCATACCGGTCATTCAGATACTACCGTAGCATGCTATTGGCGGCAGTGTATAGACGAAGGCATGCACCAGTGACATGATGGATCTGGGAGACCCACACAAACCATGGAGAGGCAGAACTGACGGATTGTCCGACATACCCTGACTGACCCAACGGCCACAGCTGTGGACATTCAGTGACCAGTGATGCCCACCAGTAGTCATTCTGTTAGTGCCAGCACCATTGGCAGATGGCTGCAGGCTGCAGGACTACATGCACGCAGACCGTTACGACAGCTGACCCTAACACCACGTCACCATCACCAAAGACTGCAACTTCCTGCAGTTTGTCGTCACACGTCCAGAAGGCCTGGTGTCACTCCACCTCCATCCCTACCGCACCATCTGCAGGAACTGTGTGAGGATATTTAAGCTGCATGGGATGGATTATCACAGGACACCATTAGGAACCTCCATGTCGAGGGTTAGCAAACTTTGTGGCCCGACTCCATACTGAGAGACAGACTTCTGTATGTGTAGCTCAGTAAATATTGATCATATCAGTCTAAATGTATCATCAGTTATTGATCCTGGTAACCTTCTGTGGCTCCATGTGACTCTAAGTTGGTTGAGCATATGGGAGACTGTGTGCTAATGTGGACTTTTAAAAAGAGACCCCCTCTCAAGTGGTGCTAGTAATCATACATCTCTCAGATACGGATATCATTAGTACCTCGGCTGAGGAGAGGAGATATCTCCATCACTGAGAGGCTGGATGTGAGTCAGGCGTTTACTCAGGGACCTATCCATAATTTAGTGCACGTAAATCATGAAATGTAAGTATGACTTCACGACTCGTCTTTATCATCAGAGCATTCGAACTCAGCATGTCGGCTGCCTGTTTCTTACTGTGTGGGGTGAAGGGTAGTGTAGAACTCTCCCGAGGCTTCCTGTGTCTTATGTAAGCAGGGATGGCTGCTGGTGATGCCCGTGTAGATGCTCCAACCATCTGACCAATTAGAATAAGGGTCAAAGGTCTTTTAAGTAATAGTCTCAGACTCAGCTAATGTAATGAGGAGGCAGCATCCTTGAGGCTTCTTCAGTTCTCATGCTTTGCTCAGCCCCTTACATATCGCTCTCATGTGACTAGTCCTCGGTCGATATTCGAGATTTTGCATGCTGTGGTAATAAACAGTCATGGCGACTTTATTGTGATACCCACACTGCGTTACAGTCATACCCATTGCAGTTTCGCCAGAGATTCCTTGGATGTGCAGATCTGCTGTGCTTCCAGCTCATGGTATGATCATGTGATACAGTCCAATCATCTGAGCGCCATCCCAATGCACATATTCAGAGCACTGCAGAAGGAGGAGCAATCAGAACTTTGTCTCCATTAAAAAAGGGGAGCCCAGATGTGTTCAACAAGCTGTACAGCAGATGGCTAATGGACTAACAGGTGGTTCCAGTCATATTCTGAGTTATGCTTAAAGTTTATATAAGTTAAATATCTGAAATCAAGGACCACCAGATTACGGAACAGTTACTGCCCCCAGGCCATCAGAGCTCTGAACACCTCGCTTCCTCCAGCAACCACTCTACCTCATGGTCCTCTGCCACAAGCATCTGACCAGTCCGGAGTAGTCCATACTCAGTCCCATCACCTACAAGATGACCACCAGAACAGACTACACAGACTGACTACCAGAACAGACTACACAGACTGACCACCAGAACATTACAGACAGCTTACCTGCACAGGCTGACCACCAGAACATTACAGACTGCTTAACTGCACAGACTGACCACCAGAACATTGCAGACCACTTAACTGCACAGACCGACCACCAGTACATTACAGACTACTTAACAGCACAGACTGACCACCAGAACATTACAGACGGCTTAACTGCACAGACTGACCACCAGAACATTACAGACTGCTTAACTGCACAGACTGACCACCAGAACATTACAGACTGCTTACCTGCACAGACTGACCACCAGAACATTGCAGACCGCTTACCTGCACAGACCAACCACCAGAACATTGCAGACTACTTAACAGCACAGACTGACCACCAGAACATTACAGACGGCTTAACTGCACAGACTGACCACCAGAACATTACAGACTGCTTAACTGCACAGACTGACCACCAGAACATTACAGACTGCTTACCTGCACAGACAGACCACCAGAACATTACAGACCACTTAACTGCACAGACAGACCACCAATACATTACAGACTGCTTACCTGCAGAGACTGACCACCAGAACATAACAGACCGCTTAACTGCACAGACTGACCACCAGAACATTACAGACTGCTTAACAGCACAGACTGACCACCAGAACATTACAGACTGCTTAACTGCACAGACTGACCACCAGAACATTACAGACTGCTTAACAGCACAGACTGACCACCAGAACATTACAGACGGCTTAACTGCACAGACTGACCACCAATACATTACAGACTGCTTACCTGCACAGACTGACCACCAGAACATTACAGACTGCTTAACAGCACAGACTGACCACCAGAACATTACAGACGGCTTGCCTGCACAGGCTGACCACCAGAACATAACAGACCACTTAACTGCACATCACTGAGCATGTTGAGTGTGACATTGGTATGACCCACGTTGGAGCAGCTTCACAGTGTGTTGTGGTCTGTGCTGTTCCACATGAAGTCTGCATAGGCCGTCCATATCCGCCTGGAACCGAAATACTTTGTCCTGCTTCCTCCCGCAGTCCTGTATATCTGGGCTTGTCCACTAAGACCACCAAGACCTTTGGTCAGTCTTAATGCCATACATCTGCCTTAGCGCCTATTCCACAGCCGCCCACACCATGCTGGACAACATTGCCCATTGCAGGTGGGGGACGTCCTCTAAAGTAGGCGGAAACTGGCCTCATTGGGTCAGGTGAGTCAGGTGTTGCTAGATTAGGGGTGGAACTAAACTCTGTAGGGAACAGGGTGATGAGTGAGGCACTTCTGAGAAGGAGATCTCTGCAGAGAGAGAGAGAGAGAGAGAGAGAGAGAGACTGACTCACTCATTCTGATGGCATCACCAAGGGGAGAAATCACACTCACACACAGACACACACAGAATCGGACCCTGCCCTGCACTGCCGGATTGGGGTAGATGCGGGGCCTCTGCCAATGGACATGGTGTATGTGTTTCTGATGCATCAGAGCTCAGCCTCAGATGGACAGGCTCTTAATAATTTAGTCAGTGGACATTCCTGCTGCTAAAGACTGAACATATATACATTTACACAGACCGAGGGCGGCCCAGTCAGGCAGCAGAGCGCCCTCTGGTCATTTCCAGGCCCTCCTTCCTCTTGGATGGGGCACTGAACGGAGCTGTAAGTGACAGCGGTGGACTGCAGCTATCCTCCCTGAAGTGTCCTCAGAGTTCCACTCGGTGTGCACTGTTTGTGTGCGAGCGCACTGTCTGTGCGATGAGGCAGGCTTTATTTTAGTGCAGCTGAATTATTCACCGAGCTGAAGTGCATCAGGGTGGAACAGCTCTGTGCATGCGACTGTGAGTGTGTGTTGTGTTGTCTCCAAGCCCGAGCTCACTGCATTGCGTGTTTGTGTGCGAATCTGCATGTCTGTGTTTACTCGGCGAGATTTTGTGAGGACGCCTCGGGCGGGACATGAGGCTTGTCCGGGCAAGTTGAGGATTTTGGTGGCGCTTTAGGCATGTCCATGGAAATTAGTCATCTCTGTGGAGAGAATCCTCAGCTGGAAATAGTCGTATCTGACAGGCCTGCGTCCCGTCCGTGCCCGCTCTGCGGCAGCTTGCGCCACTGCTCTGAACATTATACACCCCGCTGTTTTAATGTTCTCTGGCTTATGAAGAAACAAGAAAGCGGAACATCGTATTAACAGAGTTTCCCACTTTGCTCAGAACATTACAGACTGCTTACCTGCACAGACTGACCACCAGTACATTACAGACTGCTTACCTGCATAGACTGACCACCAGTACATTACAGACTGCTTACCTGCATAGACTGACCACAAGGACATTACAGACTGCTTACCTGCATAGACTGACCACAAGGACATTACAGACTGCTTACCTGCACAGACTGACCACAAGGACATTACAGACTGCTTACCTGCACAGACTGACCACAAGGACATTACAGACTGCAAGTCATGTTCCGTTTTCTAATGGTGCTTCTTTCACTAGAGCTACAATGCTAGTCAGTAGTCACCCAAATCTTTTCTGTAAACACCCCCCCAAAACGTCAACCCAAACCACATCCTGATCTTCATTAAGGTTGTTTAAAGTTTTATTGGGACGGGATTCGTTTTACCGGGTGGGATGGGGTGACGTAGGAATAATGGACAACCGCTTCCCATGGAATAAGAAATCCCAGCATATATGACGTGAGGTAGGAGTGGCTACTTGATTTCCACACTGCCCTCACCTCCAAAAACGTGTGTAATATTAATCAGTATTAATAAAGAAATTTCATTTGGAAAATTCACAGCTACGTGTTCGTAACACATATGTAGGCTATAGGCTAACCACACAATGGCTTGCCTAAAGCTGTTCCCCGAGGAGGCCTTTATTGGCTTGTCTTCTGGATGTGTTGTACATCGTGTGTTGTATAGTACCTGAGGTTTTCCATAGACTTGAATGAGCCAAGGTATCTATGCCATGCACGGGGAAATGAAATGCCTCCTCAAGCGCCTCCATACTGGTGAAAAACTGTGAATAGCTCCTTTCCCACAGGATATGACGAAACACTTTCAGGTTAGTGAATATTCATGATGGACCGACCAATAGAATCGCTCCAAACCTGCTTAGTAATAAACCTTGCTCTATCAGCTCCACTGCAGGTTCATCCTCCTGTAAAGCTCCATTCTGGAGGGTTTTAAGGTGGACTGTGTAATTCCACAATTGCTGTTTTATAGTTTGGTGTCTTTACTTTTATTCTACAGTGAAGCTTTAAGATAAACAGAAGGAGAACCTTCTATGAGCACTCGTATCTAAACTGTCGACTGGTAGTGTAACATAATATACAGACATATGGCATAATATATATTGTTGGTCACACAACAAACTACTATTACAAACATCTCCTAGTCCACTGATACCATCAGGAACTTGGCAGACTGTATACCAGATCAGGCAAACGGATATCTAATTAAATAATTAAACCCAAATGATAGAATTTTGAGGGACGAGTTTTACCAGTAATTGTGATAGCAGTGGCGTTAAGACCTGGAACTCTCTACTCCTTAGGAACCCATGTATCCACATCCCCAAACAGAGCCTTTAAAGAACATCCACATTTGAATGAAGGAGTCTACCAGCTTCTTGCAGAGAGACATTTGCGGGCCATGCCATCACGAGTGGGCTTGCTGAGTCACTTTTGGCATTAGGGAGTGAACTGATCTAACTTGCAGGACCTCGAGCGGCGAGGCCTGGAGCAGACGGCCTGGTACGACCCCATGTGTTGTTGCGTCAGTGCTTCAAAATCATTCAGGCTCAAACGTGACTGATGAACATGTGTTCATGAGATTGATGACCGAGAGGGTAATGAAGCTTGATGTGAGCACGCAAGATTTCTCATACGCAGCGCTTAGAACCATTTGCCATTTGTGTTTGCACACAGAGGAATTTACCGTCTTCATTTAACCTATCCGTGAAGTGATATGCCCACACACACACACACACACACACACACACACTAGTGACACAGACACTTGGCTGCAGTGAGCACACTTGCCCAAAGCAGTGGGCAGCTTTTTATGGCACCCTGGGAGCAGTTGGGGGTTAGGTGTCTTTCTCAATGGCCCAATCTCCAGACCACAGTTGTCCCTATGTGGGCAGTGTGTCCCAACATGTGTTCTGCCTCGTCTGACTATAGAAGCCATTTGAACTGTTTAAGCTTGATGATCAGATACTCTCTACTTTCTAAACTCCATTTAAAGCTGGACCATATAGGACACTCTGTAGTTCTACAGGTCCAGACTGTAGTCCATCTGTTTCTCTGTATACTGTATTACCCTGTTCTTCAATGGTCAGGACCCCCACAGGACCACCACAGAGCAGGTAGTATGTGGGTGGTGGATCATTCTCAGCACCGCAGTGACACTGACATGGTGGTGGTGTGTTAGTGTGTGTGGTGTCCACTCACTGTCCACTCTATTAGACACTCCTACCTTGCTGCTCCACCTTGTAGATGGACAGTCAGAGACGATAGCTCATCTGCTGCTGCACAGTGCAGTGTTGGTCATCCTCTAGTCCTTCATCAGTGGCCACAGGATGCTGCCCACAGGACGCTGCCCACAGCACTCTGCCCACTGAGTTCATTGAAATCCTGTTGTGGAAATGTTTAGACTTCACAGCCATTACAGCACCTCAGAGCGTTGCACGCAGTGGCTCAGGAAAAGTTTAGAAGTAGTGCATGAGCCTAAGGGACACCAAGTGGTCAGTGCCAAGCAAGAAAGACCCCCAACACTGGGCTGTGGAGCAGTGGAATTGACCTCAGCTCTTATGGCTGGATGCAATCAAATTTTTACAGCAATGTCCCAACATCTAGTGAAGATCCTTGAGAGTAGAGGTTGTTACTGAAGACACAAACTCCCTATGAGGTTCAGTATAACCACTGGATGAGCCGGTGTCCACAAACCCGGCTCCAGATGAAGTGCCATCATCGCTTACCTGGAATTAGGATGACCCCAGTGTCTTGCACTCGTAGTAACAGGCTGAGTGATGATGTTCTCCTAAATCTGAGATCATCCTTATGTAAGCTCCATGTGACTCACTCAATACATTAAGCTGAATAGATTGGCTCGTCCAGCTGGCTCCTAGGCCAAGATACCCCTGCAGTGAGGGCCGCTCATGTCTTGACCACGCGCTGTAAGGGTTGATCGTTTGATCCCAGCTCAGGACATTAAATGATCTAGCACCACGCCTAACCTCAGACCGCTTCAGAGTTATTCATTTATGCTCGTGTTTAACTCCGTCCTCTGGGTGATGCTGCTGTGGGTCAGAGCGGATGTAGATGTCGTGGTTGGGTGTGGAAGGCTGTGGCTGCAGCATGAATTCTTAGCCTGTCAGTTTGAATCTCCTTGCCTCCGCTTGCTGTGTCCTCATGGCGACTGTGGTGGATATAATCCGCACTGACTCGCTGTCCTTTAGACACGGCGGCACAGAAACACCAGCAGACTGCTCTGGCTTCTTGTCAGAATTCATTAGAATGTTCTCATATTGGGCCAAATTTGGCCCTGCTGTTTGTTCTTGATGCATATCACTCTGATCGCTACAACACAGCAGAGGTGAATAACGTACAGAACCCATGTGGTTGAGTATTTACCTTCAGATGTACTTGAGTAAGGAGAGTAACTGGAGCATGATGTGTTAGGGCTCTAATGTCCTATTATCATTTCTGGAGTCTTCATCAGCTCAGTGTGTGAAGAGACTCTAGTGTCTCTCAGTCCACCAGTTTCTAATAGAAGCTCATTCATTAGTCTGACACTGACGCCTATTCACACTACTTACTGTACACTAACACATTACACTTACTGAGTTACTGTACACCAACACACTACTTACAGCACACTAACGCATTACACTTACTGAGTTACTGTACACCAACACACTACTTACAGCACACTAACGCATTACACTTACTGAGTTACTGTACACCAACACACTACTTACAGCACACTAACACATTACACTTACTGAGTTACTGTACACCGACACACTACTTACAGTACACTAACGCATTACACTTACTGAGTTACTGTACACCAACACACTACTTACAGTACACTAACACATTACACTTACTGAGTTACTGTACACCGACACACTACTCACAGCACACTAACACATTACACTTACTGAGTTACTGTACACCGACACACTACTTACAGTACACTAACGCATTACACTTACTAAGTTACTGTACACCAACACACTACTTACAGTACACTAACGCATTACACTTACTGAGTTACTGTACACCAACACGCTACTTACAGCACACTAACGCATTACACTTACTGAGTTACTGTACACCAACACACTACTTACAGCACACTAACACATTACACTTACTGAGTTACTGTACACCAACACACTACTTACAGTACACTAACACATTACACTTACTGAGTTACTGTACACCAACACACTACTTACAGCACACTAACGCATTACACTTACTGAGTTACTGTACACCAACACACTACTTACAGCACACTAACACATTACACTTACTAAGTTACTGTACACCAACACGCTACTTACAGCACACTAACACATTACACTTACTGAGTTACTGTACACCGACACGCTACTTACAGCACACTAACACATTACACTTACTGAGTTACTGTACACCAACACGCTACTTACAGCACACTAACGCATTACACTTACTGAGTTACTGTACACCAACACACTACTTACAGCACACTAACACATTACACTTACTGAGTTACTGTACACCAACACGCTACTTACAGCACACTAACGCATTACACTTACTGAGTTACTCTACACCAACACGCTACTTACAGCACACTAACGCATTACACTTACTGAGTTACTGTACACCGACACGCTACTTACAGCACACTAACACATTACACTTACTGAGTTACTGTACACCAACACGCTACTTACAGCACACTAACACATTACACTTACTGAGTTACTGTACACCAACACACTACTTACAGCACACTAACGCATTACACTTACTGAGTTACTCTACACCAACACGCTACTTACAGCACACTAACACATTACACTTACTGAGTTACTCTACACCAACACGCTACTTACAGCACACTAACGCATTACACTTACTGAGTTACTCTACACCAACACGCTACTTACAGCACACTAACGCATTACACTTACTGAGTTACTGTACACCAACACGCTACTTACAGCACACTAACGCATTACACTTACTGAGTTACTGTACACCAACACACTACTTACAGCACACTAACACATTACACTTACTGAGATACTGTACACCAACACGCTACTTACAGCACACTAACACATTACACTTACTGAGATACTGTACACCAACACGCTACTTACAGCACACTAACACATTACACTTACTGAGTTACTGTACACCAACACGCTACTTACAGCACACTAACACATTACACTTACTGAGATACTGTACACCAACACGCTACTTACAGCACACTTCATGTCTGTGCATGTTGGACAATCAGTCGGTTCTCCTTCTTCATTGTTTGTGTAGGTTTCCCAGAGCCTTCTTTTCGCTGGTCCGTGGTTATTATCCACTGCCACCAACAGCATGCTATGGTAATATCTGCACAGCTGGAATGGTGCAATTTGTTGACTGATCATCCTGCATCCCGGACCCCTATAATGTAACCAATTTCCAGCTCCTGGAATTGCTTTCGAACTCTTCTCTGAAACATACTTCACTTGGTGCAAAGGTGCCAACACCACAGCACAAGTCAGAATAGAAAGCATGCACAACTGGATGACCTTGTATAGTCAGTCAGCTACAGTGATAAGGTCCATATTTTTGTATCACCTGGGCGGCTGAGCATGCAACTTGAATCATTTGTATGTCTCATGAGGTCAAACATACATTTATGATGGGGCTGGGAGGATGTCTCGTCATCACACAGGAGAGTGAAGTCTTAATCCACCCCAGAAGGCTTCTCGGCAGGCATGTCCATCAGGTTGCCTTTCAACATTAATGGCCGTTTGGAAAAACATTAGGACTGTTTGGTGGCAGTACAGATCCTTGACTAATCTTCCTTTGGACGTCCTTCTCTCAATCATCCATATATCAAGGAAGCCAAGGGAAAGCTCACTCTCGTTGTTTGCATGATGCTGTTATGGTGTACCTGCATTTTGCCACACAAAGCTGTGCATGACATCGACACCTGAATTTTGAACTAAGTATTAGGACACATCACTTCTATGATTCTGAAAGCAACACAGCCTTAACGCCTTTCCCTGACTCTCTCTGTCTGTGTGTATTTGTGTCTGTGTGTTGTAGCCGTGTTGTGTGCAGAGGTGGAGGAGCGCTTAATCAATTACCTCCTTTCTCCTGAACGCTACAACAAGCTGATACGGCCGGCTGTGAACAAGAGCCAGCAAGTGACCATCGCCATCCAAGTGTCTCTGGCTCAGCTCATCAGCGTGGTGAGAGATGTGTTACAGGTCTTACAATACAGCAGGATCATCAGCTTTGCTAACAGCTTTGATACAGTAATGAATTGCTAAATTTCCTTCAGGGTCAATAAAGTATCTGTCTGTCTATCTATCTATCTATCTATCTATCTATCTATCTATCTATCTATCTGAAAGCTAAAGAGTTCCTGTGAACTGGTGCCTATTAGCATGTTAGCACGTAGCGCTTGACAGTGAGTTTAGTTTTGTAAGAGGTTTACAGAGATTAGGGTTACATTAGACTGGATGACTGGGTGCTCACGGGTCATTAAGGCCTGGCTTACTAATTTTTTGGGGATAGAAATACAAAAACATAAGCTAGTCAACCGTCAAACTGATGTTTATCCAGAAGCTTGCTCACTGGGCAGGTGACCAGTAATAGCTTATGTATAGTAACGACATCAACCAATCAATCAATCAATTTATCGGTCAAGCATTTATTTTTACACTCATTGTCAAAAAAATAGTTGCACAAATAGCATAGTAGGAATCAACGACAGGAATGAAACTTGGTGGTTAGGTTTGACATCATGGGACATGAAGGACGGGCCTTATTACTGATGACATCATTAGGAACCTCTACAGCTCCATGCTGAGACATCTGGAAGTTAGGAAACACGGCGGCCCAACGCCATACTGAGAGACACTATATCTGTATGTGTAGCTCAATAAATATTGATCATATCAGTCTAAACGTATCATCAGTTATTGATCCTGGTCACCTTTATCTTCCTTCCCAACAGCCCTGCAATCCCACACCTCCCTTCTGGGTGCAGCTGTTCTTTGATAATGAGTGTACATTAAGGGTGACCCTCATTTTCAGTGCAGCCAAGCATTTACATCTTAAGGGGTACTGAAAAAGAAATTAAAATGGATTTGAATCTGAAAAACTAAAATAAAAGACTATGTAGAACAAACTGACAGTAAACACACTACACTGAAAGTAGATTTTCCTAGTTTAGGAAAACTCTTGGTACCTGACCAGGTGATCCAGTCACTAGGGTGAGTCTCATAGTTAACATTTATAGTCATCAGTGAAGTGATATAAATGTAAATATAAAAAATAAGTCTATAAATGTTCCATTCTGACCCATCCACCCGGAAATATTGGTAGGCCTGTCACAATTAGTACATAATCACCTGATAACAATTATAGCCCTATTCCAAACATGTTAGGGTCAGCACGGCACAGATCATAATTTTTTTAATATAGAAGAACCTCCAGTCTGAAGGACTGCAGTGAGGTGCTACAAAAACCTTGGCTAAAATTAAAAGGTGTCTAATAACTTCAGCTAACTACGCTAGCTAGCATGATTCCCACAAGCTTGCTATACAAACTACAGGCTATCTGTTACTGTTAGCATGTTAGCATGTACTGTTTCACAGTGAGTTTGAAAATATTTAAAATACTGTCTATAACAGTCAAATATGTCCTTTCAGAATGAGAGGGAACAGATCATGACCACCAACTGCTGGCTCACTCAGGTAAAGCCCACCAGTTCGTAAATAAACATGCGTATTGTATATGACCATGTTAAGGTGTGTAGAATGAGTTTGGCATGTGTGTTTTCAGGTGTGGAACGACTACCGATTGATGTGGGATCCAGAGGAGTATGAAGGGGTTCGAAAAGTTCGCCTCCCATCCCAGCACATATGGCTGCCGGACATTGTCCTTTACAATAAGTGAGTGTTAGTTTGCTGTTGGGCTTGAGCGGTGTGGGGAAAATTCAACATGCTCACTGAAGATTAGCGGGAAATTCAAAACCCCTAGAAGATTTAAGGGACCCTATATACTGTATATCTGCTCTGAGTCCATCCACATGTATCTGATCAGTGCCAATCTGACCAATCAGCATGCTGTATTTGTAGCATGTGATGCGCTTTTAGGTGAGAATCAGTTTCTCCTCCGTGTTTGTACGGCCTGAGTGTGAATAGCTTGTCTCATTGGCTGCAACTTTTGAAAGGTCAGCGACGATGTGGGTACCCTCTGGCCATTTTACTGGTTCGTGAAGTTGTCCCGGTGTCCCATCATGGCAGTGGAATCAGTCACATACTGACACTCTACAGCTGTCATTCTGGAATGTTGGACTGTCAGTGTTGTCATTCTGTCTTGACATTGAGCTCAAAGTTGCTAGAACAGTATGGGAAAATAGACAGGAACTCAGGTCAAGGTTTATTAATGTGGCGCCTTGTACAACAGAGCCAATGGAGGAAAGAGAGGAACCAAGACTCATAAGGGTGTCAGGACAAAAGACTCCTGAGTGATGAGCGCAGAGTTAAACGTGAAATGGTCAAATGGTTTTAGATACACAAGAGATTAGTTCCAAACCAGAAACAATACAAGCAACAGCAAACACAACGCAAGAGGGGAATAACTAAACCAGAGTCTGGGACAGGCACAGGTCAGAAACCAGGGGAGGCTAGCAGCGGAGGCACATTAGGAAGGGACAGGCGAGAGAGAGAGAGAGAGAGAGAGAGAGAGAGAGAGAGACAGAGAGAGAGGCAGAGAGGGAGACAGTGAGAGAGAGAGACAGTGAGAGAGAGAGACAGTGAGAGAGACAGTGAGAGAGAGAGAGACAGAGAGAGAGAGAGAGACAGAGAGAGAGAGACAGGCAGAGAGGGAGAGAGGGAGACAGAGAGAGGCAGAGAGGGAGACAGAGAGGGAGACAGAGAGAGAGAGAGAGAGAGAGAGAGAGAGAGAGAGAGAGAGAGAGAGAGAGAGAGACAGAGAGAGAGAGAGACAGACAGAGAGAGAGAGAGAGAGAGGGAGAAGGCGATGGTCGGTAACAGCAAGTGAATACTAGGTCAGAGAGGGAACGATCAAAGAGAGTAGTCGAGAAATCAGAAAAGGGTCAAAACCAGCAAAGTATAGATCAGAAGTAAACGCTCAGGATTGCAAACTACGTTTGGCAAAGCTTCGCGGAGAAACACCAGAAGACATGGGGCTTATATGTTCATGCGTTAATTAAAATCAGCTGTGTCAA
Source organism: Prochilodus magdalenae (assembly GCA_024036415.1). Lineage (NCBI taxonomy): Eukaryota > Metazoa > Chordata > Actinopteri > Characiformes > Prochilodontidae > Prochilodus > Prochilodus magdalenae. Next base: position 174,334 of record JAMWET010002873.1, read on the forward strand.
AACTCTGGAGAGCCAGATCGAATCAGAGATGGCGATTGGAAGCACGTGGGTGTGATGTCCTAGAGTGTAGGCCTCTGGGAAATGGAGTCCTGAAGAAAGGGAAGCGTGACAATGGGGAACCCATTTTCTTTGGTCTACATGGGATAGCAAGAGAAAGTAACAACGAGAAACAGAGCTGAATGTCTGAATGAAACTCCAGTGAAACCTAGAATATCCATTACTGCTGCTAAAAGCCTACAGTGATGATCTATGAGGAAGAATTTGAGAAGCGTTCAGTGTTTTGTGAGACAGAGGACAGCAATTCTGATTAGTCTGTGAAAAAGGAAAAGAGATTAACTGAGTAGAATCATCTGATGGGTCAGCAGGATGCAGGTGAAGCTTCCACATAGCATAGGACAGCATGAAGCTCCATGGTGATCAGAAATACAGGAAAGCAGTGGGCACCCAGTCAAGGCAGATGAAGCAGCAGCATCAGCCCACACAGGATAGGCAGTAGCTCGGCTTTAGATCATACAGGTTGAGCACCAGTTCAACTCGGGGCAAAGAACTCCAGAGGTCAAGTGTTAGAGAAGAAGTGAGCCATGCCTTGTTGTTTCTGGCGAGCCTATGGGCCCAACACCCCTTAGCAGTATGGAGTAGAGTGACTGTGTATGCATTAAGGGGCGCTAAACCCCGGTGATGCTCTCGCAGGTCAAGATTAAAGCCTAGTTGTTTTGTTCAGCTGAGAATCTCTATTGTGAGTGTGACTCAGCACACAAGTAGATTTGATGACTATTTGGGAAAACACCCCTGAGTGTGTGTGCCCAGACGCATTTCCAGAAAGGCCTGAGAACGTCAAGAGAGATAAGGCGGGGGTGCTGCGCTGCGTGTTATTTGACCTTCCTGAAGGAGAGCGTGTTTGGGACACTCAGGGGTTTTCACAGAGGTTAGGGTTACATTAGTTAGACAGGATGAGCAAAAACACGCTCTCCCTGGGTTCAGACAAGGTCATTAATGTCTGCGTTATTTATTTCAGGGGGCGGTGGGTATGGAAATACAAGTCAAGCTGATGTTTAGCATGAAGGCTGCTGACTGGCCAGTATTTTATTTATGCTACCAGTCAAAAGTTTAGATACACCCAGCTATATGGATGACGTTGGAGATCTTAGAGACTCTACATTCGTACACTTAACAGCTCCGACTGATGAGAGTCTGAACCAGTCCATATCCTGATACACCACATCTACTCCTGATGTACACAGTATGATACTCCTCCATATCTCCACCTCTAATATATATTTAGTGGTGTAAAAACTTCGATCTCTTTTTCTGCACAGTGTAAAAGCTCTAGTTCTCCTTTCAGGTTAGTGAATATTCATGAGGGACCCACCAATAGAATCGCTCCAAACCTGCTTAGTAATAAACCTTGTTCTATCAGCTCCACTGCTGGTTCATCCTCCTGTAAAGTTAAATCTTAATTAACGTGTCAGTGACTTCAGCTAAATTAGCAACTGTCCTAGCTAGCATACTACTCGCTATCCAAACTACAGGCTAGCCAAACAGTTCAAGTTATGCCTCTTCTTTTAAAAAATGGCACATTTACTGTGTGAAGTGTACCGTTGTGCCCATCAGAGTGAAAACCTTGTTGTTTGAAGTTGTACTAAACCTGAGGCCACTGCGATGACCATAGCATAGTCTGAGTCGTGAGTTACTGAGTCATGAGCTAAGAGTTCAGTATGTGAGTCAACATACAACCTGAAGGTGACTGAGTTCCAATCTCATTTCTCAAATCCCATTCTTACTTTTACCTCACCACTTGTTTTGAGTGCCACCTTGCCCCTTGAAACTGGGTTGCAATGGGCAGTGGATGAAATACACCCCTCGAAAATGGGACGAACCTTCAAGAACCTGATTCACCATCAGTAAAGTAATAAGGAACAGTGCTTTATTAGCTACCAGGCCACTAGGGGTGCTGTGGAGACAACCCTGCTAGTTTGTAGTGATATCAGAGGAGTGGTGAAGTTCAGCGGTCACATTTTCCTGTTCCAGTGGTTTAGCAAGCTGGCAACAACAGGCTAAACATAACTAACTGAACTAGCTGAGTAGCTAACAAGACATCAGCATAGTACTCGCAATGGTCAAACGAGGGTCATACACTGGAAATCATAAACAGAGAACAATAAAGAAGCGCTAAATACGCAAACTAGAGCACCGACGATACTTCACAAAGTCAGACTGGAACAGGTGAATATACCCAGAAGGGAATGGTGACGATAACTAGTATCCTGTGGAAGCAGGGGATGCGGTTCATCATTGGAAGAGGTAGAACTCATTGTGTTGGCGCCATGGAGCAGAGGATTATGGGAAATGTAGGCGGTGGATTCGGCAGAGACAGTGGAAGAGCCCAGACACATGAAACTTTCTTTGGTTGCTGTCCCAGGAATCTTGGGTCAAGGATTCACAAAGCCCTCCTGTAAAAAAATCTCATACCCCTGTGTGTGTGTGCCTCTGCAAGATCTTCAACTGGAGGGCATGTAGTCCTAACCCACCACTCTTTCCCACTAGACTTCAGGGCAAAAAAACAATGGGACGAGCCCAAAATGGCACTACAGCTAAGCTTTTACCGGTCTAATTATTAAGCAAACAGATGAAGTGGTTCAGTAGGCGAAGATGTTCCCTTTAACGTTTTTAATTAGTGAAGTTTAGTGGGGTAAACTTTCTAAACCTTTACAGAACAAAGTCAGTAGTGTTGCACTTAGTACTGACGGCTTCAAACAGTTGAGCAAGACTGCCACGCTAGCTTGTGTTTAATGTGAGACCAAATTTTCTCTATAGGGTTTAAACCAGGACTCTGACCAGTCCAACCCATCAGTAAAGACCACTGCACTATGGTTTTAACTCAGGACTGTGTTCCGACAAGAAGGCATGAATGTGAAATTTTTCAGTTTAGGTATTCATAGAATCTAGATTTCCTGATGTGGATGAAGTGGATAATGAAATATTGACTTCAGAGCAAATTTTAACGACTTTAAGATCTAATAGTCTTGTGGTCATTTCCAGAGCAAGGGAACGAGAGGTTGTATTGTTGGTTGTCTGTTGTATTTCACCTTCAAACTGTGGTTCTGGCTTCCAGTGCTGATGGGACGTATGAGGTGTCTTTCTACTCCAACGCTGTCGTGTCCAGCAACGGAGAGGTTGCCTGGTTACCGCCTGCTATCTACAAGAGTGCCTGTAAAATCGAAGTGCGGGACTTCCCTTTCGACCAGCAGAACTGCACGCTCAAGTTCCGCTCGTGGACTTACGACCACACCGAGATCGATCTGATCTTGCTCTCAGACTTTGCCAGCCGGGATGACTTTAAGCCGAGCGGCGAGTGGGACATTATCTCCCTGCCTGGACGAAAGAACGAAGACCCCAACGATGTCACCTACCTGGACATCACGTATGACTTCATCATTAGGCGTAAGCCGCTGTTCTACACCATCAACCTTATCATTCCTTGTGTTCTTATCACATCTTTGGCCATACTGGTCTTCTACCTGCCTTCTGACTGCGGTGAGAAGATGACCCTTTGTATCTCCGTCCTTCTGGCCCTCACTGTCTTCCTCCTGCTCATCTCCAAGATCGTGCCACCAACATCCCTGGCCGTTCCCCTCATTGGCAAGTACCTGATGTTCACCATGGTCCTGGTGACCTTCTCCATTGTCACAAGTGTTTGCGTCCTGAATGTTCACCACCGTTCCCCAAGCACACACAACATGCCACCGTGGGTCAAGCACTTCTTCTTGCACCGCCTGCCTGTCTTCCTGTTCATGCGAAGGCCAGGGTCATCCAACATTCGGGAGAGGTTCCGGCGCAAGCACCGGCAACGGTCATTCTCAGAGATGCCCCCTAAAGGAGAGCAGGATGCCTCTGACTCCACGTTCTTCGTGAATGAGGACTCAGCCAAGCATATGGGGTGGAGGACCGCCGATCTGCCGGACAATGCAGAGCTCCGCAAGCGACTGGCGGTCAAGTGCTCAGTGGACATGGAGGAGGCCGTGGAGGGTGTGAGATACATTGCTGACAAGATGAAGAGTGAGGATGATGACGAAGGGGTAAGCACAGGCTTGTTGGTGGATTTGTTTGGATTATGCTGCTCCTAATCTTCCATATATCACTTCCTTTAGAAGATAAGCAGAGCTGTCACTGAACAATTGCATGTTTAATTACTCATTGAGACCCAAGCAGATATCGGATTGAGGGTCCCATCTTCCTGGAGATCTACCTTCTTGCAGGTTTCATCGCCAACCCAAGTGTAACCCATCTCCTTTAGTTAACAAACTTGGTTCCACTTGGGTTGATTTTGAGTCTACAGGTGGGCAGATTTCCAAAAGCAGGCTTTATTGGCAATTCCTGAAGCACTGGTTAGTAGCTCTCTTCCTGGAGATCTACCTTCCTGCAGAATTCACCACCAACCCAAGTGAAAAACATCTCCTTCGGCTAACCAAGCTCTTCTGACGACAGTAATCATTTGTTCCAATTAGGCTGATAAGGATTGGGGTCTATAGGAAGCGAGATCCCCAGGAGCAGGCTTGATTGGGAGTTCCTAAAACATTGGTTAGCAAATCTCTTCCTGTGGAGGTTTCACCACCAACCCAAATTGAACACATCTCCTTTAGGTAACCAAGCTCTTCAACAAACTTGGTTCCAGTTGGGTTGATTTAAATTGGAGTCTACAGGTGGGCAGATTTCCAAAAGCAGGCTTTATTGGCAATTCCTGAAGCATTGGTTAGCAGCTCTCTTCCTGGATATCTACCTTCCTGCAGAATTCACCACCAACCCAAGTGAAAACATCTCCTTGAGCTAACCAAGCTCTTCTGAAGACGATAATTAATAGTTCAAATCAGGTTGATCAGAATTCGAGGCCACTGGAAGGTAGATCTTCAATAGCAGGCTTGATTGGCAGCCCCTAAAGCAGCCCTCTTCCTGGAGAACTACCTTCCTGCAGATTTCATCTTTAACCCAAATATAACTCATCTCCTTCAGCTAACCAAGCTCTTCTGAAGACTCCAGTTAGGTTGATAAGGATTGGAGTCTATAGGAAGCTATTTAGCCAGGAGCAGGCTTGATTGGGAGTAAGCATTGGTTATCAAATCTCTTCCTGGGCAGGTTTCACCACCAACCCAAATTTCAAACATCTCCTTCAGCTAACCAAGCTCTTCTGAAGACAGTAATCATTGGTTCCAGTTAGGTTGATAAGGATTGGGGTCTATAGGAAGCTAGATCATCAGGAGCAGGCTTGATTGGGAGTTCCTAAAACATTGGTTAGCAAATCTCTTCCTGGGCAGGTTTCACCACCAACCCAAATTGAACTCATCTGCTTCAGCTAACCAACCTCTTCTACAAACAGTAATTAATGGTTCCAGTTGGGTTGATTTGAATTTGAGTCTACAGGTGGGCAGATTTCCAATAGCAGGCTTTATGGGAAATTCCGGAAGCATTGGTTAGCAGCTCTCTTCCTGGAGATCTACCTTCCTGCAGAAATTACCTCCAACCCAGGTGAAAAACATCTCATTCAGCTAACCAAGCTCTTCTGAAGACAGTAATCATTGGTTCCAGTTTGGTTGATAAGGATTGGAGTCTATAGGAAGCTAGATCACCACCAACCCAAATTTCAAACATCTCCTTTAGGTAACCAAGCATGTCTGAGGGCTAACTCTTCCAGTTGGGTTACCCTAAGACACCTTCTACACATCAAGGCTTCATGGTAGTTTCAAAGTAGTACTGAAGGAGCTACAGTAGTTACTGGTAATGAGGTTTACGATGAATGACTGAGCACTCTGTCTCTTTTTTGCAGATCATTGAGGACTGGAAATACGTGGCCATGGTAATAGACCGACTCTTCCTATGGATCTTTGTGTTGGTGTGTGTTGCCGGAACCGTTGGTTTGTTCATGCAGCCTCTCTTCAAGAGCTACAACACTCCGGTGATGGACAACACGGAGTGACACACATGCGCACACGCCAGATCCAACTTACGCTGATTCCGATACCTACAGCTCCTGAGCCGGAGCGAGAAAAAAAAGGCTTACTCACTGTTTCAACAAGCAGCTCAGCAAGTACAGGGATCATATCACAAGGCTTCAACACAATTTCACCGGACACCGAACTCTATACACTTGAGAGGGCTGTAGACCTCACACTGATTCTGGGCTGTTCCTCACCATCCCAGCTCTACATATGGCAACTAGTGCTGGCATCCGAACAACTGAAGTCTCTTCACCATCCTCAATGCTCCATACTGATCAGTTAACCACTCTAACAATCAGACTGTTAGCACTGTACCTCCACCAACCCTATCCCAGTAACAATATGCACATGCTGGTTTACTGACTGGTTTGAAACAGGTGCAGAGTAATGGATGAATGAATTAGTCAGCACAGCGTCTGAATGGCTATCACCTCCATTTGATGAAACTAGATTACTCGATTAAAGAAGTTATTGATTTACCTCCTTGATGCATCTGCGATTTTTAATTTCCAGTTTTCCAGATTGTATTGCTCTGTCTTACAGTCAGAAGGTCTTTGTAAAGATTGCCTATATTTTATTTTCCCCTGTTAAATACACGGTTATATCAGAATATTAATACCACCTCCTTGTATCTATACTCGCTGTCCATGTTATCAGCTCCACTGACCATATAGGAGCACTCTGTAGTTCTACAGTTCCAGACTGGAGTCCATCTTTTCCCCTGTATACTTTGTTACCCTGTTCTTCAATGGTCAGGACCCCCACAGGACCACCACAGAGCAGGTAGGATGTGGGTGGTGGGTCATTCTCAGCACTACAGTGACACCGACATGGTGGTGGTGGGTTAGGATATGTGGTGCTGGTGTGAGTGGATCAGACACGGCAGTGACTCCACCAACACACCACCACCACGTCAGTGCTGAGAATGAGCCATCACCTGCACTACCTGCACTCTAAAGTGCCTTAGCACATAGAAAGCTTGTCACACTGTAACACTAGTTGGCGAAAGGGTTTCCATGCCCGTGTGTTGACTTTCTTGGTGTTCTACAAATAAGGGTCGCTGAAATTTTACAGATTACACTACCAGTCAAAAGTATTCACAGCTCCTCATAGAGGGTTCTCCTTATGTTGATCTTAAAGCTTCACTGTAGAAGACAAAGTGAAGACATCAGTCTATAAACTAGCCCTCATGGAATTATACAGTCCACCTTAAAACCCTCCAGAGTGGAGCTGTACAGGAGGATGGAGCAGCTTCCTTACCCTGCAATGGAGCTGATAGAACAAGGTTTATTACTAAGCAGGTTTGGAGCGATTCTATTGGTCGGTCCCTCATGAATATTCACTAACCTGAAAGGAGAGCTAGAGCTTTTACACTGTGCAGAAAAAGATCAAAGTTTTTACACCACTAAATATACATTAGAGGTGGAGATATGGAGGAGTATCATACTGTGTACATCAGGAGTAGATGTGGTGTATCAGGATATGGACTGGTTCGGACTCTCATCAGGTGGAGCTGTTAAGACTTGAGTCTTCAAGATCACCAACACCATCCATTTAGATGGGTGTGTCTAAACTTTTGACTGGCACTGTGTGTGAGTTTTTCCATGTTTGTACAGTCTATGATTCATCCAACAAAATTTAAAAAATGTCAGCAAAGGTGGAATGACGACTCTACCAAGTGGACCAGACACACCTGTTCTGGTCTGCAATGCCACACCTGTTCTGGTGCCAAGCTATGCAGTATGGTATCCCAACAGCATAAATTAGCCCACTGGAGAAACAGTTTGACAACAAATATTAAAATAACATATCACATGATGAGTTTATCATTATTTCAATGCACTTGACCTATGCAGCATCCTATCCCACCTCCATCACACAAATATGAGCTAGATGCTGTATGCAGACAGCATCCCCAAAGCGAGCACAGGAAGACAGTTACAGCCACTGAAACCTCGTTCTGAGAACCCTCTCACACCGCATCAGATCTCACTCCATTCAGCGACATGCCAGCGTACCTCAGGACTGTCAGCTTCCTTCCAAAGCCAGCTGTTTTTGACTTTTCTGATGTTCGAGTTTTATAACCAGTATAAAAGAGGGGTACAGATACTACACACTCACATGCATGAACTACACACACCTGACTCTCCTGTTCTCTTCCCAATGTGGGTTAAACCATACTTTGCTTTTTGTTACGTAACGTGTCTCTTTTTTTTCAGACTGGACAGGACAGATTTCCTGGCTGCTCACTAGGCCAGCTGATGGAATGTCTCAGAGTTGTAGGGGAAACCGAATATGTAGATGGTATCATTTGACATTGTATTAAGAAAATAAAATATTATAACATGAACATCATGCAAAACAGTCCATTGAGATGTGTCTTCAGTGTTTTATTTACGGCATAAATAATAATAACGCGTCTGAAAATCTGAGTTTTGTGGTTTAACATGGGTGTTAATGTGCATCCTGCCAACCTCATTACCCCATTGGCTTTATTAACCCTTTAAAGGCCTATTCCAGTACAGGTTAAAGCACTTTGCAATGAAATGAGGAACTTGATTGATCTGATATCGTTATTACAGTTTATATTTTATTATGTAACTAATATATTTGATTATTTTTAGGTGAATGTTTGGCCCTCGTCTGATTTTTCTATTGCAGCTAAATTGTCACGTCCTGCCTAGTCAGGCCCGTTTTTCTCCATTTTCTCTGATTTTCTGTTTGTCTTGTTCCATGTGCTTCTGTTTGTTTTGTTTTTGGCTCCTCCTGTCTCTGCCCCCTTGTGAGTCCCCTCACCTGTCCCTAGTTTGTAGCTCCGCCCCTTCCCAGGTGTTCCTTGTTGGTCTTAGTTCACTTATACTCCCTGAAGTCCCCTGTGTTCTTGCTTGGTGTTTTGTCTGCCTGCTGGTGTTTTGTCTCCCTGCTGGTGTTTTGTCCCCCTTCTGGTCGTTTGTCCCCATTTCGGTTGTTTTTGCAAGCTGGTTTAATGTTCCTTAGTGTTTTGCTTCTTTGGTTTTGTTTCGTCTCATTTGTTCTGTCTATTAACTCCTTGTGTCTATATCCTGCCTCCTCGTCTTGACCCCCACGTGACACGTATTAATGTTTCAGGTCATCCACCTCATTTTTAATATAAGATAAAGATGTATGTAAACATCCAGCTTTAAAACGATGATTCTGTTTATTAAAGACAAAGCTTTATTCACAATCCTTATCACCCATGCTAAAAAGTAACTTCCCCCTAACCTAATAACTGGTTGTGCCACTCTTGGAAGCAACAGCTGCAATCAAATATTGCAATTAATGCAGTCATGTTTTGCATCACTGTAGAGGAGTTTTGGTGACTCTTTCCAGGCTTGTTTTAATGTGGCTACATTCCTGAGGTCCTGGGCCCCACCATCATACTGCCACCACCACAGTTCACTGTTGGTATAATGTGATTATGGTGGAATGCAGTGTTGGCTGATGTAATGGGGCCCAAAAGGTTCCACTTCCCACAATATGTTATCTGTATTGATTTGGGTGGGGCTGGGGTTCATTGTAGGGGCTCCTAATGGTGTTCTATGATAATCCATCCCATGCAGCTAGAACATTCCCACACAGTTCCTGCAGATGGTGCGGTAGGGGTGGTGGTTGATTGACACCAGGCCTTCTGGATGGTGATGAGTGACAATAAACCGTTCACCTTGGCGCTGGGCATGGTGCCTCTACCAACACAAAAGCAGGACTCGTCACTGAGGATGACCCGCTGTCATTCGGAGTCACTCCATGACAGTTTGGGATGACACCAGTGAAGTCTTTGGACGACGTTGACGTGGTGTTAAGGGCAGTCATCGTAACGGCCTGCGTGCATGTAGTCCTGCGTCGTCCAGTCGTCTACCAATGGTACATGATGACTCATGGAGGGCATCGCTGCATGCTGCATGTCTGTAGTTATGGCGGTGGGGGCAGTCAGGTACAGAGGCCCGTCCTTGGTCATGCCACATGTGCGGTTGAACGTGAAACCCAAATCATTCGCATGTCTCACCATGCCAAACCTCCCCACCAATGACAATACTGATAATAGATTTAAATCAAAATGACAGTGACTCCTGGCTAACCGCTCTCACATTAAAACTGAAAGATGCTACATCCGGCTATGGCTGCGTGCGGAGCTCGACCCAGGTCCTGTGGGTTTAATTGGTCATGGAAGTGCAGCAGTGGGCCGGGACGTGATGCTGACCCGGATGTTTTGCAGGGCTTGGGGTTAAGTTTGACACTGTATAGTGCGCAGCTCCATCAGGAAATTTTTCCGTGAGCTGCTAAGTCCTACAGTCTGCCGCTTTGTGGATGGGCCGGATGGAGAAGGCGAGGGCAGGGGAGTGTGCAAATGCAGGGAGGGATGCGTTATGAAATATTTAAATCACTGAATATTTTACATCCATGAATATTTAAATCATTTTCCGGTCTGCCGACCTCTTATCTGTGCACACAGGCCCGCTAGTGACATCCAGAAGAGATACAGTCAAATAGCATTATTATAATCCAGTCCTCAAAGTGAGTACCTGCATATTACATTCTAATGCTGAAGTGACTATTAATTAGGACTGTGTCTACTTACTATAGGTGGAGCTGGAGTGTTTAAACACTGTGTCCACTCACTGTCCACTCTATTAGACACTCCTACCTTTCTGGTTCACA
>JAMWET010002873.1:190000-235000 GCA_024036415.1 Prochilodus magdalenae
CGCCCACATGCAGTCCCTCCTTTCAGCCAATCATTAACATCTGCTCTGGAGCCATTTTCCACACATGGAATGAGACATTCCCTGCACTGTAGCACCTCTTCCCAATCTATGGATCCCATCACTCACACCCCACAGGTATTTATAGCCCCATCATCCTCATGCAGCGCCATCTGCTGGAGCCTGAAGTTACTACCACCTTAAACACGCATGGTGACTCATGTTTTGTCTGGTGGGCTTATATTACTTTATTTACCAGACAGAACCACCAGTGAACCTAAAGAAGCCATCTGAGTTCATATCCCAGACGACTCGTATAAGTATCTCTAGAACAGAGCATCCCATCTTTGTTTCCATCCCAGCTACTGAATAATACCAGCATGTGCAGAAACTCTTAAGTGACCGAATTCTCACTGCCTTAACACAGTCAGATTTGGACATCAATCTCTAAACGATGAAATTGATGAAAAACTCTCCAAAATGGCAACTTTACAGGAGATGCTACAAACCTTGTTTAACTCTAATGTAAGTCTATGGAACCAGACTTTTTTACAAGCAGTTTTGGGCCATTTCAAGTGGTTTTGTTAGACAGCATTGATATGTTGTTGGTTTATGTAGCATCGAGGAAGTTTGTCTCATTACTCTGAAACTTTGGCAGCCACTGAGATATTTATTTTAAGCTGTGTTGGATAATATGATGCTGTTTTTAAGATTTTTCAACCGTTAAAAGTTTTATTTCTAATTCAATAACAAAAAAGAAAGAAGTTAGAAATAAGGTGGCTCAGCGGTTAACACCACTACCCAACAGAGCGCTACCAACCCATGTGGGAGATGGGAGTTCAAATCCCAGGCTAGGTATCAAATACTGAGCTGCACCAATAAGAGCCCTTGGGCAGGACTCCTAACACTGCACTGGCCCACCTGTAAACGAATGACTTTGTACGTCACTCTGGATAAGAGTGTCAGCTGGATGCCTGAAATGGGAAGTTACACATCTGTAATGAAGCACAGAGAGGTGGATGCACTGTAAGGAGAGTTAGGATAATAAATGTTGAGAAACACTTTTATACAAGTCTTTTAGTTCTGTGGTGATTCTGGGACCCTGTATTGGACTGGCAGCCTGTCTAGGGTGTTTCCTGACTTCCACCCAGTGACTGCTGGGATTGGCACCAGCCCCCACTTCGACCCAGAAGGATAAACGGCCTAGAAGATGAATGACTGATTATGGAACTCTACAAATAAGCCCTATAAATAAGCATAAATGCAGTTTAAACACCACAAAGGTCAAATTCAGTTATGTATATCATTTCCACATGAGTAAGTTTGATCACATTAGCTCAGATGTTGTTGTTTTCAGGTGGAAATGGGAAGAATCAGTGTCTGTATGTTTTTTGGACATACTTTGGTGCTTGAAAGTTTGTGAGATATTTAGAATGATCTATTTCCACATATATTTGATCTCATGTCGGCTAATTTTCCTGAATAAATAAAAGACCAAGTCTAATATTTTGGTCGTATTTAATTAAATTTGTTTTTTTATCTACTTTTAGCATCTTAGTGTCAAAATCTGATGAAGTTTAGACCAATTCTTTTGCAAAAATATAGAAAATAAAATTTACAGCGTTTAGCTTATGCTCTTATCCATGTTTATGTATTACATGTAGGCCAGTGTAGTGTTAGGAGTCTTGCCCAAGGACTCTTATTGGTGTAGCACAGAATAGTCACCTAGACTGGCATTCAAACCCCGGAGGTGGTAGCCCCCTATAAATACGCCAGTCAGTGCAGTTAAATAAACCACAAGGGTCAAATTCAGTTATGTACAATCATAATCATTTCCACATGAATAGGATTGATTACATTACAGGGGTTGGACAATGAAACTGAAACACCTGGTTTTAGACCACAATCATTTATTAGTATGGGGTAGGGCCTCCTTTTGCGGCCAATACAGCGTCAGTTGGTCTTGGGAATGACATATACTGCGTCCTGCACAGTGGTCAGAGGGAGTTTAAGCCATTCCTCTTGCAGGATAGTGGCCAGGTCACTACGTGATGCTGGTGGAGGTTCGTCCTTCTTGGTGGTATGCTGACATTACCCTGGATACCGTGGCTCTTGATACATCACAAAGACTTGCTGTCTTGGTCAAAGATGCGCCAGCAAGACGTGCACCAACAGTTTGTCCTCTTTTGAACTCTGGTATGTCCCATAATGTTGTGTGCATTGCAGTATTTTGAGCAGAACTGTGCTCTTACCTGCTAACTGAACCTTCACGCTCTGCTCTTACTGGTGCAATGTGCAATTAATGAAGATTGGCCACCAGGCTGGTCCAATTTAGCCATGAGACCTCCCACACTAAAATGACAGGTGTTTCAGTTTCATTGTCCAACCCCTGTAGCTCAGGTATTGGCCAAAGTAAGAGATGACTGTAGATGTGTTGTTGTTTTCTTGTGGAAATGGGAAAAAAGAAGTGGCTGTATGTTTTTGGACACACAGTGATGCTTTAACCCTTTATACCTGTCTGTATTTTTGCATTAATTTGACTGTGTATTGCCTCATATTCCTCCAATAAAAGAACAAGTCTAATATTTTGGTCTTATTTGTTTAATTTGGTTCTCTTTATCTACTTTTAGGACTTCAGTGTAAAAATCTAATCAATCCATATCAAATTTTTTCTGAAATATATAAAATTACCTTTACAGCTACTGTTTATCTATTAACCATAGCCCAATGCAGTGTTAGGAGTCTTGCCCAATGATTCTTATTGGTGTAGCGCGACATACTCAGTCAGACTAGCAATCAAACCCCAGTCTCCGTCATGGGGTGGCAGCTCACTGGCAGGTATTAGTGTTTTCCATTGAGCCACGTCAATCATTCTATATGGAGTACCGTTCTAAATGGCTCAAGCAACACTGTATACTCAGCACGGTGCTGTTGCTATTGTAAGACTCCATCATGTCCGTCATTGACAACTGTGCATGTGTTTGTAGCTGCTGGAGAATTTGTGTCCTTGGCCGAGAGGGAGGACGCCCTGCTGAGGGACCTGTTTCAGGGTTACCAGCGATGGGTGCGGCCCACCCAACACTCCAACAACACAGTCAAAGTGCGCTTCGGCCTGAAGATATCGCAGCTTGTGGACGTGGTAAGGAACATGCTGTGCAAAATACAGACCCAAAGTCCAGCACACACACCGAGTCCACACTTATAGCACTGCCCAGTCTCAATACTGAAACAGAGCCGCGCCGCTGTCCATGGTGCTGAAAACCAAGAGCTGCATTGCGGAGCAGAGAATTTCAGTTCACCCTGTAGCTCCTTTTATCCCCCTGCTCCTTCTCTGAGAGCTTTTCGTTGTTCTGGCCCATGTGATGGCGGGAGGGAGTGAATTATTAACAGTGCTAAGAAGGTATCACACACAGAAGCCCCCCTGCACCCCTATGCATAGTGTCAGTCTCCCAGGCCAACACTGAGCCTAGGCCTAAATTGTTTCCAATGCCAGTTCACCACTGGGGGAATTAATTAGCAATTTTAATAGTAAAATTATTTCAATTTAATGAACCTAAAACAGTAAATATGTCAAAAAGGTTCTTTAAACAATGCTACAGATGAAGCCTCTTTTGGTTCCCTATAAAGTGGTCCAAGTGGATGATTCTTTGAAGAAACAATTTTTGGTAAAGGAGATATCATGAGATACACAGACACAGTGAACCAGGAGTACCACATTTAAAACCCAAACTCATAGAACATAACGATACTTGTTCTGTGTTCCCCACTGTCCATCTTAAATAACTAGTCCAGCTCTCTGTGTAAGGAAACATGAAGTACTTTTACATGCACAATTGGATTTCCGCAGTGAATCTGGTTATTTAAATGGTCACAGCAGACTCCAATTTCAGATTAAGGCCCAGAAATCCAAATACGAAATCCAAGATCTGAATTTTAAGAGTGTTTTCCATTGCATGTAACCTCTTACTCTGATTTCTTTTTTGGGTTTTCCGGTCTGCACATGCTCAAAAACAGATCACAAAACAAGGAACTCGGAAATAAGCGATGTAAGTGATGTTTGACACATCAGCTGTGAAATGGCAGGAATATAGCGATGCTGAAATTAAAAACATGATTGGTTAGAATCAGAATCGGGTTTATTGGCCAAGTATGTTGAATTTGGTTTTAGCAGTTTGTGTCTCTCTAGTACTGACAGTCCACAATATACACAATGACTCCACATATAAACACAATACATGTACATAATATACAAGCCATAACAAACCACAAACAATATACAGTTTACACATAATTTATAAACAGAATAAGGCAGTAGTGTTGAGGTAGAGGTAGTACTCTTAGGGTAGAGGTAGAGGTAGTAGTGTTGAGGTAGAGGCAGTAGTGCTGAGGTAGAGGCAGTAGTGTTGATGTAGAGGTAGTAGTGCTGAGGTAGAGGTAGTAGGGTTGAGGTAGAGGTAGTACTGTTGAGGTAGAAGAGGTAGTGCTGAGGTCGAGGTAGTAGTGTTGAGGTAGTGGTAATAGTGCTGAGGTAGAGGTAGTAGTGCTGAGGTAGAGGTAGTAGGGTTGAGTTAGAGCCAATAGTGTTGAGGTAGCGGTAATAGTGTTGAGGTAGAGGTAGTAGTGCTGAGTTGAGGTAGAGGTAGTAGTGTTGAGGTAGAGCCAATAGTGCTGAGGTAGAGGTAATAGTGTTGAGGTAGAGGTAGTACTGTTGAGGTAGAGGACGTAGTGTTGAGGTAGAGGAGTAGTGCTGAGATAGAGATAATAGTGTTGAGGTAGAGGTAGTAGTGCTGAGGTAGAGGTAGTAGGGTTGAGGTAGAGGTACAGGTAGTAGTGTTGAGGTAGAGGTAGTACTGTTGAGGTGGAGGCAGTAGTGTTGAGGTAGAGGCAGTAGTGTTGAGGTAGAGGTAGTAGTGCTGAGGTAGAGGTAGTAGGGTTGAGGTAGAGGTAGTAGTGTTGAGGTAGAGGTAGTAGTGTTGAGGTAGAGGCAGTAGTGTTGAGGTAGAGGTAGTAGTGTTGAGGTAGAGGCAGTAGTGCTGAGGTAGAGGCAGTAGTGCTGAGGTAGAGGTAGTAGTGTTGAGGTAGAGGTAGTAGTGTTGAGGTAGAGGTAGTGTTGAGGCAGAGGTAGTACTGTTGAGGTAGAAGTAGTACTGTTGAGGTAGAGGTAGTACTGTTGAGGCAGAGGTAGTACTGTTGAGGTAGAGATAGTATTGTTGAGGCAGAGGTAGTACTGTTGAGGTAGAGGTAGTACTGTTGAGGTAGAGGTAGTAGTGTTGAGGCAGAGGTAGTAAAATAATAATGATAATAATAATAATAATAATAATAATAATAATTTTAATCAGCAAATCTCAAAACAAGAAACATCATCTATATGATCTATTTTGAATCCATTTAAGACCGTGCCGCTTGCTAAGGGAGTATTCTGTGCGTTGCTTTCCGTGTTAGGCTTGTGAAGGACAGAGATCCAGTAAAGCCGGTTAATAGAGGGAGAGGACAGAGAGCGGCTGTGCTAACAGATGCCTGCTTTATTAGATCAGAAGTTTGGCTCTCTGTTCTGCTTCATGCTGGAGTGACCCAGTCAGACACGTGCATGTCATCTGTGCTGCTGTGATGGTGAGATATTCCCACAAGCCCCTGTTCATACGGTACTGAGGGTAAATATTAATATACAGTAATCATTCAATGCTGAAGTGAGCTACTCTGCTCACAGTGCTACTGCTGCTAATGGGGACTTAGCACACTCATCGAGCTAGCATATGGATAGCGGCATACCCCATGTTCTCTCTAGTCTATGAAGTTTGGATTAGCATGTTATATAATGACTCAAAATAAACACTGTACATCCACTGGCTACGTCATTAGGTCAGTCATCTACAGTCACTGTCCATTTCAGCAGCTCCACTGACCTTATAGGAGCGCTCTGTAGTTCCACAGACTGCAGTCCATCTGTTTCTCTGTAGTCCCCTTATACCCAATTCTACAATGGTCAGGACCACCACAGAACAAGTCCAAACGTCTGAAAGCATGATGGGTGTAAAGTAGTGTCTATTATAAAGTTATATTAATTTGAGTAAATCTCAATTAAACTGAACTCCAGCTTTCACAGACTCCAAAAGATTACCCAAAAGCCTCTGCCCAGTAGATCAGATCTGATTCGGTGTCGTCTGATTGCAAAGCTTTGATAGAAGGGATAGGAAAAAAGAACTGAAGTCATTGTGTAAAAGCTCCTACATATAAATGAGTTATAAATGTGTTATAAATGAGTTATAAATGTGTTATAAATGAGTTACAAATGTGTTATAAATGAGTTATAAATGAGTTATAAATGAGTTATAAATGAGTTATAAATGTGTTATAAATGAGTTATAAATGTGTTATAAATGAGTTATAAATGAGTTATAAATGTGTTATATATGTGTTATATATGTGTTATAAATGAGTGATAAATGAGTGATAAATTAGTTATAAATGAGTTATAAATGTACTCAAACGCAGGTTTTACATTAACATCAACACTTTATATGGCATATTTTACTGACTGTTCAAGTCGTATTAATGAGTGACCACTGAGGTTGCAGTTGAATAAATGAGTAATGGATGAGTTTTGATGTGTTTTATGCAAGTGCATAGTGGTTTTATTAGAGTTAGTCCGGGTAACGGGTCAAACTACAGGTGGGAATCAACAACGACATGTCCATAAAGGGAGAACCAACAGCAGAAACAAAACAAGAGTCAAGAACTCGAGACGAACACAAACACTACAAAACCAAGAGAACGAGAACTGAAAGGAAACACGGCGAAGATTCATGCAGGAAGAACTAACAACGGGAAAACAGAGACTTCACACACAGACAGGGCAAACAGAGGAGTCTTAATACAAGTCCTAACGGGTTATAGATGGGTATCAGGTGTGGGAGTGGGTGGAGCCAGGGGGGAGCCGGAAAAGAAATGCCATGACACAACCGGGGGGGGGCGTAGTTTGACATGAACGGGGACAGGCAGACATAGACAGACAGGGATGTGACAAATTCACTTCAAAGGTCGTATTCAATTATTACATCATTTCCACATGAATAGGATTGATCACATTAGCTCAGATATTGGCAAATGTAAGACGCAGCTGTAGATTTGGAAATGGGTTTTGGGACATATTTTGTGCTTGAAAGTTTGTGAGATATTTAGTATTATCTACATTTCCACATATATTGGATCTCATGTCGGCTAATAAATAAAAGATCAAGTCTAATATTTTTGGTCGTATTTAATTAATTTGGTTCTCTCTTTATCTTTATCGCCCTCTTTTACTTTTAGCACCTTAGTGTAAACATCTATTAGCAAAAAAGTGATAGCAAAAATAAGACACAGCTGTTGTTTTCATGTGGAAATGGGAAAAATGAGTGTATGTTTTTGGACATACAGTGGTGCTTGAACCCTTATATACCCTGTATGTTCTGCATAAATTATAATATATCCGCTCATATTTCTCAATAAATAAAAGATGACATATCATATTGTTTTTTCACATTTACGGCATTTAGCTGACGCTCTTATCCAGAGCGACTTACAAGGTTAATCACATTACAGGTAGGCCAGTGTAGTGTTAGGAGTCTTGCCCAAGGACTCTTATTGGTGTAGCACAGCCTAGTCACCCAGACCAGGATTCAAACCCCATTCTCACACATGTGGTGTTTACTCCTTGGTGGGTAGTGGTGTTATCTGCTGAGCTACACCAACCATTTATTCGGTTTCAGATAAATGTTTTGCAGAAATATAGAAAAATTATATTTACAGTTTTGAGCTAATGCTCCTACCCATGTTTATGCATTACAGGTAGGACTTGATGTATGGTGAGTTTATATTAACCCTGTAAAGTCAAATTCCAATTTTAAAATCTCTTTATCCTCTAATATGAATGATCAGACAGAGCCTGAGGGACTGCTCAGCTTATAACAGAAATGAAGCTAAACATCACAGTGAGGATTATTGCACAGGAACCAGCCTACAACAGCCAATCAGGAACGCCGATGAAAAAACGGTGATGTCATTGTTTCTGGTTGTTAGCCTGTTCGCCTGCAGTCACCTGTGGAGAATAAATAGGTTTGCCCTCTTATCTCTGCTGTAGGTCTGATAGCGGGGGAGCTGCTCGTTCTTTCATGATGAGAGAGACCATAGAAAAACTATTGGGCCATTTTTTAAAAGGAGGAGTTACTGCGACCGAGCAAATGACATAACCGTGTTATAGATGAATATGATGGCAATAAATTTCCCCTGACAGGCTGAACAGGCTAGAAGGACAGCTCAAGGCTTACTTAGGGTTTAATGAAACAGTGTCTCAGTAGGCCATATGGCACTCAGTAGGTTATATATACAGCATATGTGAGGTAAGACATGCGCCAGCGCTGTTCTCTGTAAGACTCTATGTATTGTTTTTAATTCACTCTTATTGAAAATGAAGAAGCATTAATACTACAGCTCTGAGGAACACATCCCAGAGTTATAAACTATTCACACTGTTGCATTAATACGATTCCCCACTGATTCTTCCATAGGTCCTGAAATTAATGCGTTCTTTATTTTGATATATAAACATGTGAGCATGATTAATAAAGTAAACCCAAATGATGACACTGGTTATACACTTATCCTCATAGGAATACTCGCCCCCAGAAGGAGGTGTGGGAGTGCGGTGGTGTTGGGAAGGAAGATAAAGGTGACCAGGATCAATAACTGATGATGAATTTAGACTGATATGATCAATATTTACTGAGCTACACATACAGAAGTCTGTCTCTCAGTATGGCGTCGGGCCGCTGTGTTGGCTAACCCAACACGCCAGACGTCTCGGTATGGAGCTGTAGAGGTTCCTAATGGTGTCCTGTGATAATTCATCCCATGCAGTTTGAATATCCTCACACAGTTCCTGCAGATGGTGCGGTAGGGGTGGAGATGGAGTGACACCAGGCCTTCCATGGTTCCTATAAGCAGCGTTTAGAAGTCTTACAGCTTCTGGAATGAGGGGAGCTGGGTAAACAGTGAGTGTGCTGAATGGGTGGTGTCCTTCATGATGCAGGTGGCCCTTTTCTTGCATCTGGAGGTGTAGATGTCCATGCTGGTGGGGAGGCTGACTCGGACAGGCTTCGGTGCACCCTTCAACACCCTCTGCAGAGCTTTCCTGTCTGCAGCAGAGCAGCTTTTTAAGACCTTCATGTGAGATTCTGTCTGTTGTCCTTATTTATGTTGGCCCTTCTCATCTTTATAGGACGAGAAGAATCAGCTTATGACGACTAACGTCTGGCTCTGGCAGGTAAGTGTCATCTCTTAGCAGCAGTATTGCTAATATGATAAATGACTGAGTGGAATGAAGCTAAATACACTGCCAGTGAAAAGTTTAGACACACCCAACTAAACGGATATTTTACACTTTGTGTTCACTAAAAGTGTTCTGGGTTTGTAGGAATGGATCGATTATAAACTGAGGTGGAACCCGGAGGACTACGGCGGTATAACGTTCATCAGAGTTCCATCAGAGAGCATTTGGCTGCCGGACATCGTCCTGTATGAGAAGTATGTTTGTTCTGACACAGCTCTAAACAGCCCCAGAGGCAGTTAATATATCTGGTCACTATGCCAAAAAGCTTATATATATATGTCCAAGGGTTGGATAATGAAACTGAAACACCTGGTTTTAGACCACAGTCATTTATTAGTATGGTGTAGGGCCTTTTGCGGCCAATACAGCGTCAGTTGGTCTTGGGAATGACATATACTGCGTCCTGCACAGTGGTCAGAGGGAGTTTAAGCCATTCTTCTTGCAGGATAGTGGCCAGGTCACTACGTGATGCTGGTGGAGGTTCGTCCTTCTTGGTGGTATGCTGACATTACCCTGGATACCGTGGCTCTTGATACATCAGAGCCTACATCTGTGTCTTGGTCACAGATGCGCCAGCAAGACGTGCACCAACAATCTGTCCTCTTTTGAACTCTGGTATGTCACCCATAATGCTGTGTGCATTGCAGTATTTTGAGCAGAACTGTGCTCCAACAATGCTCTTAACTGCTAACCTGACGTTCACACTCTCCTCTTACTGGTGCAATGTGCAATTAATGAAGATTGGCCACCAGGCTGGTCCAATTTAGCCATGAAACCTCCCACACTAAAATGACAGGTGTTTCAGTTTCATTGTCCAACCCCTGTATATATACAAATTACCAAAATATCGCCTCTCAAATAATTAAAAATTCTTGTTCTCATGTACTCACTGCACAAAAAAACTGGTCAGTTGGGCCAGATTTGGTGGATGCCTTCCCTGGCACAGTTCCGAGGAGAATTCCCTGTAGTCTGGGATTGTAGCCACTGCTGGTAGACCCGTATGACCGTACGCTTCCATACACCTGCAGATTCAGCTACTTCCTTCACACTATGGTCTTTGGCCATGCCCAAATGCTCAGTCACTCCTTTTAGCCAATCATTAACATCTGCTCTGGAGCCATTTTCCACACATGGAACAAGACATTCCCTGCACTGTAGCACCTCTTCCCAATCTATGGATCCCATCACTCACACCCCACAGGTATTTATAGCCCCATCGTCCTCGTGCAGCTCCATCTGCTGGAGCCTGAAGTTACTACCATCTTAAATACACAAGGTGACTAACTGTTTTGACCAGTGAGCTTATATTTCTGGTATTATTATGATATTAAATCAGATGTAATTGTTTTAAATTTTTTTAAATCAATTCATAAAATTTACCAGTAGACTTGACTGTAAATCCTGTAATCTCAGCTCCCCTACAGTGGTGGTAGAGTGGTCTCTAAGGCGAAATGTACCCAGGGACGAACGAGTACAGTCACCTTCTGATGATGTATCTCACTGTTGGGAGGAACGTGGGATAGAGATGAATGAATCCAGACAGAAAACTCAGTATTACATCTGCATTTATTAGCATGG
Source organism: Prochilodus magdalenae (assembly GCA_024036415.1). Taxonomy (NCBI): domain Eukaryota; kingdom Metazoa; phylum Chordata; class Actinopteri; order Characiformes; family Prochilodontidae; genus Prochilodus; species Prochilodus magdalenae. The sequence continues at coordinate 200,943 of JAMWET010002873.1, forward strand.
ATGGCTGTGGCCCACTGTAGGGATGTTCCCAGTGGTGTCTGATGTATTTGTGTAATGCATCCTGGGTATTGTAGTGCAAGAACATCATTAACTCTGTGAAAACGACGAGGCAGAGCGATGAAATGCTGCGCTATAGAATATTAGATACTCTGACAAGTAACCCAATGCCCCTTAAGGAGTTGTGGTCGTTTCCGTAACACTAATGAGATTGTTTGGACTGTGTTGTAGTGCTGACGGACGTTTCGAAGGCTCTCTAATGACCAAAGCTATTATAAAGTATAACGGCGTCGTCACCTGGACCCCTCCGGCCAGCTACAAATCCGCCTGCACCATGGACGTCACGTTCTTCCCGTTCGACCGGCAGAACTGCTCCATGAAGTTCGGCTCTTGGACCTACGATGGGACCATGGTGGACCTGGTGCTGGTGACCCACCAAGTGGACCGTAGTGACTTCTTTGACAACGGCGAGTGGGAGATTTTGAGCGCCACCGGCATGAAGGGCAACCGGCGCGATGGTACACTGTCCTACCCCTTCATCACCTACTCCTTCATTCTAAAGCGTCTTCCTCTCTTCTACACACTCTTCCTCATCATCCCCTGCCTGGGCCTGTCCTTCCTTACCGTGCTGGTCTTCTACCTGCCATCGGACGAGGGTGAGAAGGTCTCGCTGTCCACCTCCGTCCTTGTCTCTCTCACTGTCTTCCTACTGGTCATAGAGGAGATCATCCCGTCCTCCTCCAAGGTCATCCCTCTGATTGGCGAGTACCTGCTCTTCATCATGATCTTCGTCACCCTGTCCATCATTGTCACCGTGTTCGTGATAAATGTGCACCACCGCTCCTCCGCCACCTACCACCCCATGTCGCCCTGGGTGCGCTCGCTCTTCCTGCAGCGGCTGCCGCACCTACTGTGCATGCGCGGACACACTGACCGCTACCACTACCCTGAATTGGAGCCCCACAGCCCTGAGCTGAAGCCCCGCATACGGAAGGCTCCCCCAGGCCCTGAGGGTGAAGGTCAGGCTCTGGTTAACATGTTGGAAAAGGCCACATGCTCCGTCCGCTACATCTCCCGACACATCCGCAAGGAGCATTTCATCCGTGAGGTAACTGAGGGCACCTAATTATTATTAGATAATATTTATCAGATGCAGACCGGTAGGTGATAGGTACACTCAAAACTATGTATGTACAGTGGCTTTGAATGTGGCTCAGCCAATCAGACTTGATAGATTTAGATATTTTAATGGGTCGCATATATACGTAAAAAAAATAGCTGCACCCAGAAGGAGGTGTGGGATTGCAGTGGGAAGGAAGATAAAGGTGACCAGGATCAATAACTGATGATGAATTTAGACTGATATGATCAATATATATTGAGCTACACATACAGAAGTCTGTCTCTCAGTATGGCGTCCGGCCACCATGATTGCTAACCCAACATACCAGACGTCTCGGTATGGAGCTGTAGAGGTTCCTAATGGTGTCCTGTGATAATCCATCCCATGCAGCTTGAATATCCTCACACAGTTTCTGCAGATGGTGCGGTAGGGGTGGAGGTGGAGTGACACCAGGCGTTTTTTGGACTTGTGATGTGTGACACACATTACCATGGTGCCTCCACATACAGATTTATTGGTCATCCCCACCAAGACTAAAGCGGGACTCGTGCCTGAAGATGACCCGCTGGCATACTGAGTCACTCCGTGACAGGCTGGTACGACACCACTGCAGTCTTTGGTGACGGTGACGTGGTGTTAAGGACAGTGGTGGTAACGGTCTGTGTGCATGTAGTCCTGCGTGGTGCAGCCGTCTGCCAATGGTGCTGCACTAACAGGATGACTCATGGAGGACACCACTGCTCGCTGACTGTCTACAATCGTGATTGGAGTCAGTCAGGTACAGCGATAAGGCCCGTCCCTGCTTATGTCACAAGCGCGGCTGAGTTGCATGTCTCACGATGTCAAACCTTCCAACCGTGTTTCATTCCTGTTGGTTGATTCCTTCTGGGTGCAGCTATTTGTGCAACTTTTCTAGAGAGTAATTGGTGTAATGTTGGTAGTTGGGCTATTGCCAAATTTTGCAGCTCGGTTGAACATTATACTTAGTGTAGTCTCTTTTTTAAACAATTGTTCAGAGAAATTACAGCTGGTTTCTGTTATGAGTTCTCCAGTTCATGGAATCACCTCAGAAGATTTATTGTCTGAGATGTTCAAAGAGCATGGTGAAGAATGAATACACCAGCTCACTATGAGTAAAGGAGCAGGAAAGCACATTTAGTGAGATAATAAAATGCCCATTATATACATGCCTTTTCAGAATAAACACACTATACCATACACAAAGTCATGAAGCTTTTTATGGTGGGACCTATATTTCTTTGCCATAGACCAAATCTATAGTAGATATCGTCACTGTCCAAAGAAAACCATGTATCTCCATTTTTGTTGATTTTTACTTTTATGCCTCATTTGATCACATGAGCCGCTCTTTACACTGTGTGGAAATTTCATGAAGCTTGGACCTAAAGAAATGGCCCAAAACTGCTTGGAAAGACGTCTGGTTCCATTGACGTCCATTCAAATTAAATCAGGTTTTTGGCCTCTCCTGTAAAGTTGCCATTTTGGAGATACTTGTTTTTCTTTGGACAGCAAAGAAATGCCATGAACTCACAACAACCTTAACTTAGTTTAACAAGTTTATTGTAAAAAGTAAAAATAGCAATGATAATGATGACAGCATTGGCAATAATGTGGATTCATGACATTTAGAAAGCATATGATGTTTTTATAGATCTGATTGACCAAGTTGATGAGAAGGATGATAATGGAGATCTGCTCTTGTTCTAGGTGGTGCAGGACTGGAAGTTTGTGGCTCAAGTGCTGGACAGAATCTTCCTCTGGGTCTTCCTTACTGTCTCTGTACTGGGCACCATCCTCATCTTCACTCCTGCCCTAAAGATGTTCCTCCACACCCCATCTCCTTCATCAGCTCCTTAGAGCCCCATACTGAGTCTCACAGGAGATGCTGTACACTTTTAGGCTAGGGTTGGGTATTGTATGCTAATTCTATGTGGTGTTTTTTTTTTTTGTAGAGTGTTTTGGTTAGGTTTAGTAATTGGAACCCTTTGAAAGACCCGTCAGAGATCTTATCCGCTACACTATCCCAGCCAGCCCATTAAATAGGTGATTTTCATGCTTAGGCATTTCTCAGAAATAAATATTGAATCGCTAACGGCTGAAACTCAAGGTTTTAATATCAGAAGCGGAAGGGAAAAGTGGTGTCAAGAGAGTTTATCTGGTTCTTGTTAGGTTTGTATACTGGATAAAGGAATTGGGGCCCTTTTCAAAACTTGCCAGAGATGTTATACACTACACTATACCAACCACCCCATAAATAGGTTACTTTAACCCCTAGGAGCCCATAACCCTTTCCCGTTAAGGGACCGTGATGAGGGATCGGCTATAAGATTAGATCTTGGCGTCTTCTACGACTGTTTAAGGGTCAGAAAACTGGCACCATGTTTCAGCAAGAATTTCAAAACTTTACTATTTCATTATTCTGTATTTCATTATGTTGTTGAAGATGTAGGGTCAAAATGGGGTCTATGTTATATAGAACACATATATATGGAGCATTAGAAATGTTAAATGTGTTTATATCAGGCCTTATAGATACATAACACAGGCTTTTAAAATGAGCTGGTTTGGGCTGTTGCACTAACCAATCACATATCGCCATTTTGTAAAGAGGTCACATGTTAACAAATACACAAACTGTCATGTGACTGCATCCAGAATGTTCAGTATAGGTCATGCCCTATACCCCATGAGTTTAGGTAAAGGATAAAGCTGTATAGGGTGTCTAAAGGGCTTATGACACAGGCGCCACCATTGTTATGGGTTAATGCTTAGATGTTTTGAATTGATATCTTGGTATTGACTTGCTAATGGATGAACCTCAAGGTGTCAAGAGGGTTTAACTGGCTCTTTATCTGGTTTGTTAGTTTTGTGTGTTGGACAAAGTAGAGTTCTGGATGAGTTTAGGAACTGGGATGCTTTGAAGTACTTTTCAGTAGTATCAATACCCAACCCTACTTCAAACCACTTTATACACCGATAGTGAAAAACACAGGCACAGTGTTGATAGATTCAAGCAAGCATCAATGTCAATCATCAATGTTACATGCTCTTTCACTATTACTGTTAATACCTCCAAATGGGTACGTGTTATTGCAATGAAGTCTGGGTTGTTCTCATTATACACCTTGTAATCTTCTTCTGTGGAAGTTGGGGGCTACTGTTGACCCATTCGCTCAGATTTCTAGAACTCCATTCCTTTGGTTTTTTTCTCCATCATGTAGAAAACTTGACTTTGACCTCTGCAGTTCTAGACTCCACACATAGCATTTCCAGCATATGTCCATTCTCCTGCACAGATGTCTAGGTTGCAGCATTGTTGGAGTTGATGGCGTAGTATCCTTTCTTATCGTCGGTGCACATGTCACACGTTAAGCATCCCAACTGAGGACCACAAACCACAAGCCTCAACGTTAGACTCAAACACACCCAAACTGCTACAGATCTTGAATAAAGTACTAACATGTAAGGAGTCAGGACTGCTGGTCATGATTCTTTGTCCATGAAAGAAAGGATGTACTGTGTATTGCTTTAGCAACAGAAGTTATGTAACACAGTAAGCCCCTTTTAAACACAGTGGAATTAGTTATGACCAACTACGTCCAGTAATATAACATTTATGGCATTTAGCTGACGCTCTTATCCAGAGTGACTTACAAGGGTATCCATATTACAGGTAGGCCAATGTAGTGTTAGGAGTCTTGCCCAAGGACTCCTATTGGTGTAGCACAGCATAGTCACCCAGACAGGGCATTGAACCGCAGTCTCCCACATGGTGTGGTAGCTTTGTGACAAGTGGTGTTATCCGTTGCGCCACACCAACTACACTAATATAACAGTACCATGTTATAATCACTGCTAATCGTCATGACAGATGTCTGTCAATGTTTGATATCATGATTGCTTGATGTCTGAAATTACATTCCTATAGCCGGGTTCAGGTAAACATGAATAAGTTGATTGAAATGAATAGGGAGATTACCTTGGAAAGCATGTAGATCAAGAGAGCAATCAGAAGCAGTGCGAGAACCACACTGAGAAGGATCACCCACCAAGGAGCCCGGCTTAGGAACGTCGGCTTCTTCTCCGGGAACACCGTTAGCCTTACCTGCACATGACATGCACATAGTGGTTGCTGAGTCTTCTGGTTTTCAGTTACGTAATTCACTTAACACTGATATTATAACTAGCACCATATTACAAATAGAGCATAACTCTGAAAACTGTAGCCAACTCACAGCAAGAGAAAAAACAACCACTTAATCAGGTACACCTGCTTTGTATCTACACTCACTGTCCATTCTATTAGCTCCACTGACCATATAGGGCACTCTGTAGTTCTACAGGTACCGACTGTAGTCCAACTGTTTTTCTGTATACTGTGTTACCCTATTCTTCAATGGTCAGGACCCCCACAGGACCACCACTGAGCAGGTATGATGTGGGTGGTGGATCATTCTCAGCACTGCAGTGACACTGACGTGGTGGTGGTGTGTTAGTGTGTGTGGTGCTGGTGTGAGTGGACCAGATCCAGCAGTGTCACACCTCAGTGTCACTGCTGGACCAAGGATTGTCCACCAACCAAAACCATCCAGCCAACAGCGTCCTGTGAGCTGTGTCCTGTGGGCTGTGTCCTGTGGGCTGTGTCCTGTGGGGAACGTCCTGTGGGCAGCATCCTGTGGCCACTGATGAAGGACTAGAGGATGACCAACACAATTTCTGCAGCAGCAGATGAGCTATCGTCTCTGACTGTACATCTACAAGGTGGACCAGCCAGGTAGGAGTGTCTAATACAGTGGACAGTGAGTGGACACAGTCTTTGACGTATGCATGCAAGACTGAAAACCTAGTATCACTCTAGTCACCTGTAAAATAGGGCTGATTTAATACAGAGCGCTGCCATGCTTTCACTCATCTGGTCATATGGTCTTCCAGGTACATACAGTATCATGTATACCCCAAACATGTAAACACAGGAGGCCCCTAATCTAGAACGCTCATGGTAGGTGTTTACCTGTGTTTGAGACCCTCGAAGTCTGAGGTTCTGCTGAGAGCCTTCAAGACTAATGGAGGCATTCAGGACGATATCCAGATAGTTCAGTGAGCTGTATTCCTGTCGAAGAGAGCACCTTTACCTTTTACATATTCACAGTGTCTCAGTAATCTGCATACGGGTTGCCAGATCTCAGCATCAGACGTGTGATTTTAGTGTAGTAGATTAAATTTACCTCTGCAAAAGTGCTACTCCACAGTCGAGCAGATAAAATAACTACTTCAGTTCTGTCCACCTCCTGAAGAGGGCACTTAAGCTCCACACAGCTCATTTCATCAGCACAGGTCTGAGAAAAGCACAATGGAGGACAGTGAGTTGGAGGTTTGGTTAGACAAACATGCACACAAGCCAAACAAGTCCTCCAGCGGAGGGCATAGACCACCACCGGGCTCCAGGGCCTTTCTGCCTGCAGGCTCTACTTTACCAGGTACTTGTACTTTTTTCCTCCAAACAGGGAAAAGAATCCGTCAGTGGTGAGAGCATCCACCTTCCCTTCACCTTCCGCTTGGCGCTTTCCTCTGGGGGTCTCCTACGGTAAACCAGAGAGAAGGGCAATCGGTACGTAGCAAACTTTCTAGTACCTACTGACAACAGAGTCAATTAGCTCACCCATATCATGGAAATCTGTTGGTACATAAAACCACCAAAACATCATAAATAGATTTTAAATATCATAAAGTGGGATATGAGCTTTATAGGGAATAAGGAACTTAATAAATCGTGTTTATCGGTTTTAGCTACCTTAATATGTTTGAGCGGATTGATCTCTGCAGCCGGTGTGCAGGAAATGGTCTGGTTCCTGGCGTCAGTGATCCGCATCAGGTACAGGAGCCACCTGCCATTTTGGTTCTTCTTCGGCCACTGGATGTACAGAGTCGCAGAGGCGAATGACTTCAGAGGACGCCCCATGCTGCTGACCTGAAATTACAACAGCCGCAGTAAGCAAGGCAGTAGACCAGAGCCGGACATTCATGTAGAGAGACCGTTTTCCATAGTAGTACATTTATATATTTGCCAGTGTAACTATACTGTTGTAATGGGGCAACAATCCTTATAGGGAGAGAAGTCTCTCTGGATGGTTGTCTCGTTTACTTAGGACCAGGATTCAAACCAGCGATCGTAAGTGTGGGAGGTGAACGCGCTAACCACTACACCACTGCGGAAGTAGAGGAAGCACAGCTGTAATATTAACAAAGGGCAAAAAAAAAAAAAACAGCGGGAAAACGAAAACAAAGGAGCCGAAAACAAACGGAAAGCAAGAAGGCGATCAAACTGCGGGTACTCAGGAAAGGAGAAAAACTAAAACTTAAAACTAAAATAATTTTCACAAACATAATGAAGGGAAAGAAACTGAGAGCAGCCTTGAGGGATAGGACCCAAGATGGCTGGTGAGCAAACTAGTAGGGCTCAACTAGTAGCATGTACGCGTGGTGAACTAGTAGGGCTCTAGGGCTCAACCGCTCAACCGCTCAACCGCTCAACCGCTCAACCGCTCGCATCGCATGGATCAAGATCCCATACCGTCTGAACAGTAGGCAGTTCTTATAAGGGCAGTCACCAGGTGTTCTCAATCAGCCTGATTACTATGAGTGGCAGAGCATGGCCTCCCTCTGGTGGTGGGAGGACCACACCGTGGGCGGCCCCTTACAACTGTAGACACCGTGCATTATAGATATCACCCCAAGAACAAAGTACACCCCATGAAAGAGTGCAGAAACCCTGCCTGACTCTGTTGAACTGACAGAGGAACAGCTTACTTCCTCGGGCCACTGCCTTCATAAACAGCTGACCAGTAACATCATCTGCAGGACCATAGTTCCTCCAGTTCCTCCATAGTGTTCACCGGTCTCACCCACATGCCTGATTATACACTACAGTCTCTCCCCATACACTAATACTGTATAACACAACTGCCTCTACTCCAACACTACTGCCTCTACTCCAACACTACTGCTTCTACCCAAACACTACTGCTTCCACCTCAACACTATTGCCTCTACTCCAACACTACTGCCTCTACACCAACACTACTGTCTCTACACCAACACTACTGCTTCCCCTCAGCACTACTGCCTCAACCCCAAACACTATTGCTTCTAACCAAACTCTACTGCCTCCACCTCAACACTACTGCCTCTACCCAAACACTACTGTCTCTACCCCAACACTACTGCCTCCACCTCAACACTACTGCCTCTACTCCAACACTACTGCTTCCCCTAAGCACTACTGCCTCCACCCAAACACTACTGCCTCTACACCAACACTACTGCATTCACCTCAACACTACTGCCTCTACCCTATAACTACTGCCTCTACCCAAACACTACTGGTTCTATCCCAAGAGTACCGCCTTCACCTAATCACTATTGCCTCTACTTTAACACTACTGCCTCTACCTCAATACTACTGTCTCTACCGCAACACTATCGCTTAATAATTTGTCCATGTATGTTTTGTTTTCTGCCTGTACTGTATATCGTGTATACTGTTTAGCATGTGTATTGTACAGTGTGTGTATGTATTGTGTATATGTGGAGCGACTGTGTACATTGTGGACTGTCAGTTTGTTATGTGTAGATTATGGAGTATACTAGAGAGGCACAAACTGCCCAAGCCAAATTCCTTGTGTGTGTGTGTGTGTGTGTGTGTGTGTGTGTGTGTGTGTGTGCGTGTGCGTGTGTGCCAACATACTGGGAAATAAACCTGATTCTGACACAAACATAAACAAATACAAGCTTTTTGAGCCATTACTGTGTGTTCATGTGGAGCTACATAGGCAAAGGAGAAGACGAACCCTAAACTCGTACTGCACAGGTGTACCAATCTCATCCTCTGATGTTATGGCTCTCTCTTCCTTCACTGCTTCTCCAAAGAACACCTGGGAAGGCTTGGGCACTCTGCAGAAACCAAACACAGAATTACCACCACACATCAATGACGAGACCGTTCTCACTCACAGAGGTTTCTAGGGCTCTGTATTTCTCATTTGGTCTAAAGTAGAATGGGAAACACTTTACAATGGGGAACATCTATTAACAGTACAGAAGAGCTGTAGGCATCACTATATAGTTGAACATTTTAATGCCTTTTTGAAGTTGCTATTGATTAACTAATAATAATATTCAGAACTAATATTATTAAGTGATCACTAAGTAGTTTTTAATCCCTACTACATGCTTCAGTAATGTCTTAGTTATTCATTAAATATGTAGAATTCCACTCTAATCTGCTCCTGTAGTATTCTTACCCTGCATGCTTATGCGTTTCACTGATCATGGCTCAGTTTCACAAAAGCATCTATTATATAATAAGTATTAATAATAATGAAATTTATTTCCACTGTCCAATATAAACCATATGGAATAAAAAACTGTGGTTCTACGATGCATAGTTTAAAGCCCCCCCAAACGATCCAGTTAAAACTGCAGATATGTGTTGATCTAAAATAGTTTACACTGTAAAATCCTAATTTTACAGGAAATGAACACTACCTTTTTTTACAGTTTGTTTTCTGTACAGTATAATTATGGACCTTCTGTAAAATAACAACCCAGCAATTCTTGTAAGGATCATCACAGTAATAACAAGTTATATTTCTTACTTCTTACAGTAAAATGACAATATTGGCAATGGCAATAATACAGGAAAAAAATGATCTGCAAAAACATAAATTTTCTATCTATTAGTTTTAATTTTTTGAATTACGATATTTGACTTTCTCATTTGCCACCATTTTTAGGGGCTTTATTTTTTTTACAATGTAGAGCAAAACTGTTCTGTTAGCAAAATATGGAGTTTTGATACTTAGCATGATTTGCTTATGTCACTGATTGCATCAGAGAGTTTGGTTCTGTTATGTAGTTATTTTGGAAGTTGTCCCCAGATTTGAACTCTCACTGCGAGACCCTCTCTGAGACTGTTTTACTTTTAGTGCAGAGAAAAGAGCGAACAATGTGTACTTGTGTCTGTGTGCAAAAGAAACTGCCATACTAACCCGGTGACTTGGAGCTCCATATCAAAAATGGTTGTAGCCTTTGCGACAATTTGGGAAATATTTTGCGCACTGATCCTAGAACAAGAAAATTTATCATCAGTGCATAGCAGTCAGCTCAAATACAGTATTTCCCAATACACGTGTATTTGTTTTTGCTATCTGTTCATTATGGGCTCAGTATTGGTTTAAATGAGGTTGGAGGTTTGTTTATGGGAACATCAGTATTGGTTTAAATGAGGTTGGAGGTTTGCAGAATTTTGAGCGAGTCCGGGAACAATAAAGAACTATGTTCCCTGGGGTCTATCCAATCTATCTATCTATCTATCTATCTATCTATCTATCCATCTATCTAAAACCATCTTACCATGCATTCACACTAGCAGGCGACAGAGCGACCAGTCATTTCCTATGGGAGTACGCACTATGTAACTGATTTAGTGGCAGCAATATAGTGACAAGCAACAACCCGAGGTGAGATTTTCTCAACCTTATGCAAATGAATTATGACACAGAGAAGTGACATTGTAAACAAGTGACCCTAACAAATTTTCAAGCTCCAGGCCGCCATATTTGCCAGACACCTCGTCATGGAGTTGAGGAGATTCCTAATGGTGTCCTGTGATAATCCATCCCATGCAGCTTGAATGTCCTGACACAGTTCCTGCAGATGGTGCGGTAGGGGTGGAGGTGGAGTGACACCAGGCCTTCGTGTGACAACAAACTGTCCATCTTGGTGATGACCACGGTGCCTCCACACGCGGATTCGTTGGTCGTCTCCACCAAGACTAAAGCGGGACTCGTCACTGAAGATGACCCGCTGCCATTCTGAGTCACCCCATGACAGTCTGGCACGACACCACTGCAGTCTTTGGTGACGGTGACGTGGTGTTAAGGACAGTCATCGTAACAGTCTTCATACATGTAGTCCAGTGTTGTGCAGTCGTCTGCCAATGGTGCTGGCACTAACAGGATGACCCATAGAGCACATTACTACTTGCTGAATACACGTAATCATGGATGTTGGGTCAGTCAGGTCCAGTGAAAAAGCCTGTCCTTGCCAACATGAGCTTGAAACTTGAATCATTTGCATGTCTCACCATGTCAAACCTACCCACCAAGTTTCATTCCTGTTGGTTGCTTTTGATGATGAGTGTAGCTCTACTAATAAAGCTCTACTCTGGAAAACAGTAGGCGATGTGAAGGCAGTCACTTATTGCATTAGCTGTGGAAAGAATTGTGGAAATGAAAAGAAATTAAAAAAAAAGGACGGGGGGTGGAGTTGGGGGCGTGGTCATGTGTGAGTGACATGTGTTCGAAATACGGAACAAATCGCAAACCCGTGTTTGAGTCGGGAGTGGAGGGTGGGGCGGTTATTGGGGGAGAGTGTGATCAATCATGTGTGACACACGTGTTTATCAGACATTTAAGGTAATACGGAACAAGTCGCGTACGGGACGCAACATTTAAGTGCCAAGTACAGGACGATTCCGTTTTTTAACGGGATGGGTGGCAACCCTAAAACTGTGTATCTGTGAATCTGAATGGTGACTTTAGTCAGGTGGTGTACATATACAAACCAGCACTGAATGATAACACAACTTACGTTTTAAGTCTCAGTGGCACGTTGATGTCTGTCGTGTCAGCAGACAGCCGGTCAGTGTTCAGCATTAGATAATACGTTGTCTGTGGAAGATTGTGAGATAAGATAATCAAGTTCATCAATATGCTGAGGGAGCAGAACTACTACACAGAGAGCTGTGGGTGTGGCAGGTGGCCTGTACCTCTGTATCTCTTTTCAAAGGGTTTCCCAGAAGGCATTGTGTTGTATTTTGATTCACTTTGCAGTCTGGCGTTGCTCCCTGCAGAAAGAAGCACAGAAGTTTAGACACACCCAACTAAATGGATGTATGTGGTTATCATAAAGAGTCTACAGGCTTACTCTTCACCCTACGTTCACACTAGTAGGTGACATGTCATTAATGTCACCCTGAGCACGTCTCTTGTAGGTGTGTTTGTGGCAAAGCTAGCTAGTTTTGAAAGCTCATATCATTGACGATTATCATATTATGGAAACCTAACTGCTTGCATTGGTGGCTAGCGTTGTTGGCCAATTAGCATGCAGGCTAACCTAGCTAGCTATTGATGACTTAACTCACTACAGGCACCAAAAACATGGGCTACTTTTTTCTAATTACATACTCCCATAAGAAAACAGGTCACTTAACACTATGTCACCTGCTAGTGTGAACGTAGGGTATCAGTTGCAACTGATGAGACGACTGAAATATCCTGATATACCACAGAAACTCTTGATGTATCACCTTCTTATATTTTTGCTATATTGCCACCTTTTATAAAAATTATACTTTTATAAAAAGCTCTAGTTCTCCTTTCAGTTTAATTCATATTCATGACTGAACGACCAATAGAATCGCTCCAAACCTGCTTAGACATAAACACTGTTCTATCAGCTCCACTGCAGGTTAGGAAAGCTGGTTCATCCTCCTGTAAAGGTCCACTCTAGAGGGTTTTAAGGTGGACTGTATAATTCCATGAGGACTAATTTATATTTTGATGTCTTCACTTTTATTCTCCAGTGAAGCTTTAAGATAAACATAAGGAGAACCTTCTATGAGTAGCCATGTCTAAACTTTAAACTGGTACTCTATGTCATTTGGCCAGTGTGACCAAACTCCTGACATTAACATAAACTTCATAAACTCCAAATATCAATAAAGTCTTCAGTGACTGATTTTGAACTAAGTTATCTTCAAAGAAACATAGCCTATATTATATTTGTGCCTGTCTCACTTGGTTTAAGTTGCATCCTGACAGCTAGATATCACATGAAGATACATAGATGACTTGAGAACTACACCTACCTTTGCAGGAATGATATCGGATAGAGGCAGAGACTCTGGAAAGTCTGCAAACAGTTGTGTATCATGAGCACTATCCCCTCCTTTGTTTGTCACAGTGATCTGCAGAGCGGTATCCTTATTCCCAGGAGAAATGGCTGCTAAACCGTCCTTCCTTTAACACAGTGAACAAAGAAGGACAGCAAAGGACTCTTACTGACAGCATGTTATTCGTTAATGATGGGGTGTAAACTGCAAGTTTAATCACAATACGGTTCTACAGCCATTCTTTTAACTAGAGATCTGATCATTTCAGTACCTGAATAAATGTACCATGATGTGGTTTGATTCTGAGGTGAGTTAGTTCAGTTTAATTTACAGCATTTGTCAAGCACAAGGTTTGAAAGTTCACCATTTGTACAGAGGTACTGTATGTGTCACATGGAAAGCAGCCATGCTGGATGTGGTCTAAAATGCCTGTAACGTGGAGGTTGAGGCAGGTTTCAAACGCAAAGTGGTTTTATTTGGGTTTGCCCAGGAGGCAGGGGTTAAAACACAGGAAGGCATCGACAGAGACATATCCAAACAGACTACAGCCAGAAACCAAAACCGAAACAAACCAAAACATAGAAATAACACAACCACTACAAGACACAGGGAACAAGGACAGCAGGGAAACACGGCTCAGAACTCAAACGTGAAAACCAGAGTGTAACTAATCATGTCTGTGTGATAATTTTGTATAAACAGCCTGAGAGCGAGGGGGGACTTTTAATTTGACATGCTCAGCATGAGAGGGGTAAGCAGGAAGTGAGGTGAGTCAGGTGGCTCTTTAAGTAAAATAGTGGGAGCCATAGGCCCTTTTCACAAAACAGCGGAAATACGTAGACGCTGGGTAGTACAAGTTCCTGTACTCCCGGCTGACCATGAAACATTTCACTTCATCGCTGTCGAGACTGAAATTTGAGGATGTTTCCAGGATCGTTGGAAAATATTCCTCAACGAAGGACTTCAAGATGAACAAAGGCTACAAATTCTTTGTTGAAGAGACCCTTCACAGCTATCAGGGTAAGGAAACGTTAATGTTAGCTAACGTTAGCTTTGTTCTGTGCTAGCTAGCTAAGTAGCATTTAATGTAAATGCATCATATACTAGCGTTTAATGTTAAATATGTCTAGTTTAAGTAAATAGTAAATATTATGAATGATACTGACTGCTTTAGTTAACGTGATCTACGAGGCTGAAGTTAGCTCCTTATTCGCAGCTCCCGATTAGGTAAGCTAGCAAACCAAGTAACGCCAGCTAACGTAAGCTTTGTTTACATCTATGCCTGCTAACACGCTAGCACAACGAGCTAATCCTCATCATGGGAATGATAGGCTAAGTGTTATTGTTTATTCAGTGTCCAATATAGTCGACAACAAGGTGATAGTCAGAGCTAGATGCTACCGATCGATGAGGAAGAACGAGGAGCCACACAAACTTGAGGTTATACGTGGTCTGCCGGTTGGCTTCTACTCCCGTCTACTCCGCGGCGAGAGCTTGCTCTTTCAAACGCTGACAGCTTATGAGGGGGGACATGAAAACTGTTCCACTGAAACCGAGTGGGAACAGCACCCGGTTTCAGCCACGAGCTTCCCTCTATGTAGTCCGCAGCAGTGAAGTGCCGGGTGCACAGAAAGGTACTTCCGCGCCGAATCACAAAGTTTACCCCTTCATCTCTCCTTATCGCACGCACCCATCTTTTCTTTTGCTCGCCGTCAGCCGGAAAGCCATGGAAACTGAGATACGGCTGCTTTTGTTTTGAGCTCGAACACCTTGGTACACTGCAAAATCTCTTGTTCTTGGACTCTGCCATCACTGTTTACTGTTTAGCGGAACTAGCGTTAGCCTACCGCGCGTCTTTCCGGAAAATAGAATGCGGAAGTGTGAAAAGGGCTTATTGTTCCTCAAGAACAATCGACCCACCAAACAATCTACTAGTTCAAAGGCTTTGAGGAAGACTAGCACTCAGCTGTAGGTGAACAAGGTAAAGCTGTTAAGCTATTTGGTAGAACCTATTAACCTTGAGTGAATGTATTCAGCCAATTGGTTGTTGTACTGCTTGCACGATTGTTGAAATGCTGAGCATGTAGTGTCTTAGATTATTGAAATTTTATATTTCGCAGGTGCTGATAAATTGAGATGAGTATATTTTCATGTGTGGGACTGGTTTTATCTTGTGATTTAGGCATTTTCTTGTGTTTTGTTTTTGCTCTTTGGCATTTAGTTCTTACAGTGTGTTTAGGTGAAGAGATGAATAAAGGACGCATAGACCATCAGTTGGGAGCCAATCCGTTATTCAGCAGAGATGCTGCATTGCAAACTTCGCAAACAGGCAGGGCAAACAATGGAGTCTTATGGCAGTCCTAATGAGTTCTAAATAAGCTGCAGGTGTGAGAGTGGGTGGAGCCAGGGTGGAGCAGGAAAAGCTGTGCAATTACATGAAGTCACCAGAGGGGGCAGTGTGTGACAACACCCATTTACCTCCAATAATTAAGGCAGCATAGACCCTACTTCATATAGGTGTAGGAAACACACTAACACCCACAAAGCTCCTGTCCTGCACGCTGAACTGTTTTACTGACCAGTGTTTTAGGCTTTAGGGTTTAAGAAACATACCTGGTGAGCGGGATGCACTCGTCTCGCTGTTGGACTTTGGTGCAGAAGCTGTACTGAAGCTGCAGGTTACTGTGGCATATCCCATCACTTCCACAGCCAGTGTTTAGGAACTTGAACTTAAGTCATGAGAGGTACATTATGAAAGGTAAGAGAATATCCCGGCTGTTACTTTCACTCTCAGGCTCACACAAGTACCTTAACTGTGGAGGTGTCATCATCTTCCGAGTCTTGAAGTATTGGGCTTAATGGAGGCAGAGAGCTCTGGCTCACTGTCTGAGAAGGGTTGTCTGGAGACAAGGAGAGCGACAGTCTGACTGGGATGTCTGTTACCTTGTCACGAATGTTTCCCTGAAGACACATACAAGACACCAGCTAAACCAAGAGACTCTTTGAGAAATGAGAATCATAGAGATGTTAGTCTATTAGACCATGCAGTGGGAAAAAGCTAGAGGGATGAGCTCACGGTACCCGAAGCCGGAGAGTGGATGTGGAGCAAGACCTCTGGCCCTGTTGCTGAAGCACCAGGGAGTTCCAGGTCGAGCTGTGTATGGTCATCCGGGGGACATCCCAAATGTTATCCTTATCAATGACCAGAGTGGACAAAATCTCTGTGGACGTTAGTTCAAAATCAATGAGGACTTTTTCAGACCTTGAGTAACTTGACAGCGATTGTGATCATGCATTCATTCACTCACTTATTCTGGGGTTGTATGTGGCTGGATGCGTCGTGAAGGACAAGCAGTAATGCGCTGTGATATCACTGAAAGGTTTGCATGTATACAGATCAGCAAAACGGCTGTATATCACAATACACACGAGGTAAAATGAAAACACTTGAAGCTCCACTCACCATCGACCTTTCTGGCAGTCCTTCCCCAAATAATCAATCTCACTGGGAGCTAACGTCAGGGTTTTCACAACGTGGATCACGGGTTTAGCCCTTCAACAGAATGCACGGCACAGTGAAGCGGCTCTCCGGTGCATGTATTACAGAAGAAGGCAGTGAGGCTAGAAAAGCTTATTACCTGAAAACGGTCACATTGTTAGACAGTGACCCCACCGCTAAGTCTGGGTAACCATTCCCATCTATATCCATGTTTCCAGCCAGTGAATAGCCAAAGAATTGGATGCCATGGGTTCCACCATCAAGATACTACATAAAGAAACAGCATCGTTAAACGACATCTTCTTCTTTCTACGTATCAGCACTGGTCTTTCTTTGGGCAGCGTCTGAGCTCAGGGAAGTTTAGACTCTAACCTGGTTGTACTAGCTAGATTACATACTCTGACTGAACTCTAAGCACACACGTCACTCCACTGCTGCGCTCCCTTCATTGGCTTCCTGTTGTTGCCCGCATCAGATTTAAAACCCTGATGTCGCCTACAAAGCCAAGAATGGACCAGCGCCTCCCTACCTTATGGCAATGGTGAAGAGTCGAGCTGTACCTCGAGCCCTCCGTGCTTCAAGTACAGCTCGTCTCGAACCACCATCCCTGAGGACACATGGAAGACAAGCGTCCAGACTCTTCTCTGTCCTGGCTCCCAGATGGTGGAATGAACTCCCACTGGGCGTCAGAACAGCGGAGTCTCTCGCGGTCTTCAAACGCAGACTGAGGACCCATCTCTTCGTAATGCACTTAAGTGAGTGAGCTCTAGTAGAGGTGTAAGTTGTGTGTATTGTGTTGCACTTATAACAACCTTTTCTCCTCTATAGGTATGAGCACAGGGCTGGGGTTGCCAGGTAGTGCTTTACTTGCTCTATGTCTGTGTATTAATCTCTAGGTATCAGCACTGGCCCCTGTTCGGGCAGTGTCTGAGCTCGTGGTGAGTTTTAGGGTTAGGGTTAGGGTTAGCTCAAAAGAATTGCTGCACCCAGAAGGAACTGTGGGATTGCAGTGCTGTTGGGAAGGAGGATAAAGGTTACCAGGATCAATAACTGATGATACATTTAAACAGACGTCTCGGTATGGAGCTGTAGAGGTTCCTAATGGTGTCCTGTGATAATCCATCCCATGCAGCTTGAACATCCTCACACAGTTCCTGCAGATGGTGCGGTAGGGGTAGAGGTGGAGTGACACCAGGCCTTCTGGACTAGTGTGACAACAAACCGTTCATCTTGGTGCTGACCACGGTGCCTCCACACATATTCGTTGGGCGTCTCCACCAAGACTAAAGACTCATCACTGAAAATGACCCGCTGCCATTCTGAGTCACTCCATGACAGTCTGGCACGTGGTCTTGGGTGACGTGACATGATGTTAGAGGCAGTCATTGTGATGCTCTGCATGCATATAGTCCTGCGTTGTGCAACCGTCTGGATGAGCTATGAAGGACATCACTGCTTGCTGAATGTATAAGGCCTGTTCTTGCCTACGTCGCAGCCATGGACGAGCGTGTTCGCAATGTCAAACCCACCCACCCCGCCCAAATATCGTTCCTATTGGTTAATTCCTTCTGGGTGCTACTACTTATGCAACTCTGCACTTTACATTTAGCATATTTATACTTGCATATAGACTGACCTACTGTTATCTCCCATTCATATATATACAGGGGTTGGACAATGAAACTGAAACACATTTTAGTCATTGTAGTGTGGGAGGTCTCATGGCTAAATTGGACCAGCCTGGTGGCCAATCTTCATTAATTGCACATTGCACCAGTAAGAGCAGAGTGTGAAGGTTCAGTTAGCAGGTAAGAGCACAGTTCTGCTCAAAATACTGCAATGCACACAGCATTATGGGACATACCAGAGTTCAAAAGAGGACAACTTGTATCCAGGGTAATGTCAGCATACCACCAAGAAGGACGAACCTCCACCAGCATCACGTAGTGACCTGGCCACTATCCTGCAAGAAGAATGGCTTAAAATCCCTCTGACCACTGTGCAGGACGCAGTATATGTCATTCCCAAGATGAACTGACGCTGTATTGGCCGCAAAAGGAGGCCCTACACCATACTAATAAATGATTGTGGTCTAAAACCAGGTGTTTCAGTTTCATTGTCCAACCCCTGTGTGTATATATATATATGTATATATATATGTATATATATATATATTCCATGCCCTGTATATTCCCTGCATCTTTCATCTACCGCAGCCTTACCATAGTGCTATATGGAAATTTGTACATCTGCAAATGTCATAGTTTGTATTCATAACTTTATTCATAACTGTTATTTAGTATAAATAGATTTTTTGTGCTTGGTATTGTAAATATTTATTGTCTAATGTATATGTTTTGTATTTTAGTACTGTAAGGGACGCACCCACGTTTTTCATGCACCTTCACACCTGTGAAAATGTGATGTGACAAGAAGTGATTTGTTTTGATTTAGATTTGACTCTGCAAATTGAATTCAAATTTGATCAGCTTCAGTTTTTAATCTGTGTTGCATCTGTACATGCCAGAGCAGAACAAGTAGATTTTACTCACTTGCTGTGGTTCTGAGGACAAGCCGCTAGCAGCACCAAGGTAAATGAACACTTTGCCCATGTTACTGTCGTATGGGGCCCCGACGGCAAAATCTGTCAAGAAACCAAAAAGTTTTTGAGCAATGTAACCGCATGTCCTAGATCATTTACAGCACTTCATACAATACAGCGTTTTATGTGGTGTTACTGTGTATGGAACATGAAGAGGCTTGAGGGACATCGCACCATTGTAGCCGTCTTTATTGACATCTCCAGCGCTTGCCACTGCGAGTCCGAACATGGAGGCTTTGGTCCCATAGAGTGGGATTGGCTTTATTTGGTCCCAGCTCTGGCTTTCACTGTGGATGTAGACAAATACAGCTCCTCCCACATCGGCGTCCGGTTCCAGCTTAGAGAACTGCGGTGCACCCACTATGATGTCATCCCACCTGGGGTAGCAATCAGAGAGGATTATTAGTTTTATAAAATCACCAACTCGTTTTCAGAGGGAGGAACATGCTGTTCTGGCAGAAGATGTGCTCAGTTTATTACGGCAGGTATTTTGTGGACATGCTGAGCTCGTATCTAACATGTACGTTCAAATGAATACGCTCCTTGCCAAAATGAACTCAAGGATCACAACTAGAAAAGTGCATTTCCTGAAGAGAATGCAGAGTCTTCGGAGGAAATGAGAGTCTATGGGAGGAACAAGGGATACACAGACAACACATAGAGGAGTGTGGGTCAGGATGGCGGTGGTTTGGAGTTTGGGGATCTGCCCTGCCCTGTATTCCTGTGAGTATATGCAGTTTAGTGGCGGTCAGGCAAAGTGTAAATGAAAAAGGGGTGTGAATGAATGAGACTCAATGGGAAGAACAAGTGATGAAAAAAGGTCAAACAGACAAGTGCGGGTCAGACCAACATTGGATTTGAGCTTGGGAATCTGTTCTGAGAGGTGCCTGTCGGTCAAGCAGGAGTACAGTAGGTGGGAGTGTAATGTTCCCATTCCATTCATTCTCAATAGGGAAACATCAGAATTTAACAAAGCTTCCCGGAAAGCTGCAAGTCGGACCAAAGAGCTGTATACAAGCACACCATTCCCAATCAAACCAAACATTCCGGAGCTGGAACGATGTCAGTATCTTGGAAAATGTGTGACTAGTTAGCAGACAAAATGTAATAACAAGAAGGAAAAGGAGAAGAAGAAGAAGGAGAAGAAGGAAAGGAGAAGAAGAAGAAGAAGGAAAGGAGAAGAAGAAGGAGAAGAAGAAGGAAAGGAGAAGAAGAAGAAGAAGGAAAGGAGAAGAAGAAGGAGAAGAAGAAGGAAAGGAGAAGAAGAAGAAGAAAAAGAAGGAAAGGAGAAGAAGAAGAAGGAGAAGAAGGAAAGGAGAAGAAGAAGAAGGAGAAGGGGACGAAGAAGAAAGAGAAGGAGAAGAAGAAGGAAAGGAGAAGAAGAAGAAGAAAAAGAAGGAAAGGAGAAGAAGAAGGAGAAGAAGAAGGAAAGGAGAAGAAGAAGAAGGAGAAGGGGACAAAGAAGAAGAAGAATAAGAAGGAGAAGAAGAAGACAGAGAAGGAGAAGAAGAAGAAGAAAGAGAAGAAGAAGAAGAAGAAGAAGAAGAAAGAAGGAGAAGGGGAAAGAGGAGAAGAAGAAGAAGAAGAAGAAGAAGAAGAAGAAGAAGGAAAGGAGAAGAAGAAGAGGAAGGAGCTGGGAAGAAGAAGGGAAAGAAGAAGGAAAGGAGAAGAAGAAGGAGAAAAAGAAGGAGAAGAAGAAGAAGAAGGAGAATGGGGACAAAGGAGAAGAAGAAGAAGAAGAAGAAAGAGAAGGAGAAGAAGAAGGAGAAGGGGAAAGAGAAGAAGAAGAGGAAGGAAAGAAGAAGAGGAAGAAAAATGAGAAGGAGAAGAAGAAGAAGAGGAAGGAAAGAAGAAGAAGAAAAGGAGAAGGAGACAAAGAAGAAGAAGAAAGAGAAGGAGAAGAAGAAGGAGAAAGAGAAGAGGAAGGAGAAAGAGAAGAAGAAGAAGAAGGAAAAGAGAAGAAGAAGAGGAAGGAAAGAAGAAGAAAAAGGAGGAGGAGAAGAACAGTAAATAAACAGAAGAACAATAAATATTGATCATATCAGTCTAAATGTATTATCGTTTATTCATCCTGGTATCTTTTATCTTCCTTCCCTATAGCACTGCAATCCCACAGCTCCTTCTGGGTGCAGCTAATGTTTTGATGGTGAGTGTGTTACACGTTATTAAAGTAATGAAGTGAGATAAATATGCAGAACTAATAGAAACATTGTGGACCGGTACCTTTCCGCACCATTTCTTAACCAAACTCTGACACACCTTAATCAGGCTTTCTGATCAGTTCTTACATCTGGATCAATATCTAGATCAGAGTTGGTACCCTCTCAGTAGTAGAGAGCAGTGCTGGGTGCTCACCCGTCTGCGTTGAGGTCCAGAACAGTCAGTGAGTATCCGAAGGAGGATGCGAGGCCGGGCCCTTTGAGGACATCTAATATATTTAAAGTCCGCTTGCCTCCTGTTGGATCATCCTTCAGCAGCAGAACCTCACCGCTCAGGTTGGAACGTGGTGCCCCTGCCACTATGATCCGCTCCCCTTTCTTAATGAGATTCATTCCAGAGTCCAGGGCGAATCCTGAGAAAGCACAGAGGCAAAGTGACCATACTGCAGCTTGGAACGCCAGGTTTCTCCAGCATGAGAAGATCAGGTTCTATTGGATCGAGGTATGCTGGTTTTGTAATGACTGGTGTGGATGCAAACCTTACCCTGGCCACTAGGGGACAGCGGCGAACCAGCAATCAGTCTGCACCTGGTGAGTGGGCCATATATAACTCTCAGGAAGCAGTCTGGGTTGCTGGTCCTTTGCTACACCAAGTGTGTGTAAGGTACTGGCTGGTAACGGTGGAGGGTTAAGAGTCTTTAATCTCTCTCTCTCTCTCTCTCTCTCTCTCTCTCTCTCTCTCTCTCTCAGCCTTCTCTCAGCCAAAGAAAAGGGTAGAGTAGGAGAGAGAGAATGTTGGTGCTCCCCCTTTCCTATTAGTGAGACCTCTAGACCTTTCTGCTGAGGGCTATGAGGTCTCGCCCTCCTTGTACACACTCCTCAGAGGGGTTAAGGGTTTTCTCAGCCCCTCTCTCTCTTAGCTTGTCTCTCTAGTTCTCCCCTACTATATAGTGGAGAGTTCTGTTAAAGCGAAAGGGGAGAATGTTGTCTCCTCCTTTTGTTCTGGTTATTTATTAAAGTAGTGTTTCATCCCTGACCTGGGATTGTCTTTTGTTGAGAGTTTACCAGGTTTACACCTTGGTTGGTTGACGAGGTAGCCCGTCTTCCCTGGCATCCTTTGTTTTCCTTTTGTACCTGCTCAAACTTTCGGATGTTTGGATGGGTTTGTGCAGTTGCCGTTTTTATTTATTTATTTCCCCCCACCTATATTAGTTCCCATGTTTTGACTGCTTTCATTTGGGTCCTCCCCCCCTATTTCCCACTGCTAGCTTGCCCAGCAGAGCCCTGGAGTGGTGTTCAGGAGCCCTGAAGCTACCATTACAGGTTTAGCCTGTTCCATACGATGTTTTACATGGTATATGGAGATTTTACTGAACATTCAATCTAAATACTTGTCTGTGATAAGTGCTAATATGAATACTACTATACAATAAGATCAAGGAATCCCCTCTGATGTTCTGGGGCTGCTTCAGTAATATGGAAATGGGTTCTTGAGTTGAAGTGACAGTACATTTGAACCACAGTGCCTACACTGAGCTGCTGGACCACCAGGTTTTGCCTTTAGTTCATCATCTTACAGAGGAACATCACATTCTACTCCCTGTATTCCAAGATAGCAGCTTGCATTTACAGGGATGCTACTGATTAGCATGATGGCTAGTATTCACATATCTGGACTGGCCTGCAACTTCCCTAGATTTAGATGCTTTGGAAATCTGTGGAAGTACATGAAACAGTAAAACACCAGGGAAGGCATCCACCAAATTTGGTAAATGTGTCTGAACATTGATGTGGTCTACATCCATAAACTTCTAGTCCATGCCAACTCCAAATCACATCTGTTGTTGGTGCTCCTGGAGGTATTACATGCTACATGTGGTATAACAAAGAAGACTAAGGTTTGGCCAATGAGCTTATGTTTCACATCACCCTCCCCAACTCTCAGCACGTTCTTTTAATTTCAGGATATGTCAATACAGAATAATATAGAGGATTTATGGCCAAATATGAAATTACAGCGTATCATTTGTTATGCTCACCTAAATAGCTGCTAATGCCCACAGGAATCAGGTCCTCATTGTACGCATTCTGGTCTCCAGTTTCATAGTTTTCCAGGTAAAGGTCATCCACAGGCTCCATCCGCACAGTGCCTTCAAAAAGACAGGATCACTGCGCAAATGAGAATGGCTTCTGCATTCAGGAAAGCCAACAACACCAGCGATAAACTCCTCAAGGCATGGTGCAAAATGACAAATGGCATAAACGCACAGCCGTAGTATCATGATACATAATCCATATTAATGCTAGATGGATTTCCCTTCACAGTACCTTTCCAGTCGTAGGCACCTGGTGCACCAAACACTATGTAGTCGTTGTCCTTGGTGAAGGCCACAGACAGACCCTGCTGGCAGTAACCGAACAGGTCCTTGCTTTTGGGCCGGCTCCGACAGAAATTCTTCCAGTCGAGCGTTTTTAAGTTTTCATCCAACATGAAGCACCGGCCCAGTAACAGCTGATTCTCATATATCCAGTGCTGGAAGCGGTGGGCACAAACCTAAACAGGGGGTCATCAAATTGATTTCATTTCCTGCCAGTTTGGTTTCAGATAAGTGAATAAATACCAGCTGGAATTTAATGGGTTAATCATATCGGTCATCAATGAGCATGGTGGAACTATGGTGGTCCAGAGAGTCAAAGCCCACCAGCGTTCGACTGGCAAACAAAAAAATGTGCTTTATTTATTTCTCTTATTTAAAAAAAAAAACAAGTTCCAGTGATGAACAGAATCATGTCACCAATAAAACATGAAAAATGGCTAATATATAATATATAAAATCGCTATATGACCAATGATAATCTGATGTTTATGCATGTAAATATGGTTCAACATGACAAAACCACTGTGCACCATGATTTCTGGGCAACTTGACCGATACATGGGGCAGTCTTGGGCTGGAGGTTAGGGAGCCGGCCTTGTGATTGGAGGGATGTTGGTTTGATTCCCTGAACCGACAGTAGCGACTGAAGTGAGGCACCTGACCCCCAACTGCTACCTAGGTGCTGTGGATAGGGCTGGCCACTGCCCAAGGCAGGTGTGCCTTCTGCCCCCTAGTGTGTGGGTGTGGGTATTTCACTTTACAGATGGGCTAAATGCCAAACAACTTCCTCTTGCACAAATAGCAAGTAAAGTTTCAAAAACTCTACTTAGAGAAAGACTCACCTAAATTCACAATCAGCAGTTCACAATTAAACTCACTCCACTAGTTGGCCAAATTAGCAACTCGATTTTTGATACACCAAGTTGTTTTCACTGTAAAGTCACTAAGGAAGGTGTAATCTTTATTATCCAACCTGACGTTCACACTAGCAGGAACACAGTAAATGTTTTGTAGCTGGGATTTAGTGACAAGTGGCAAATTGAGTTGGGATTTTCTAAACTTTATACAAACGAATTATGACAGTGAACCGTCATTCTGAATAATAGGCTGTCCGGTGAGTTATGTCTACAAATGCAAGCAGTTGGGTTTCTGTTGTGTTGCTTAAATTTGTATTGGTTGCTGTTACCTCAAAAAGCCAAGAGGTGGTGGTATCACTTTTGTAAAGTGAACAACTCAGTAAAGAAGTTTGAACATAGAAGTAGTGGCTGTTTGTTTCACTACTGCTATGTTGGAGAATACATGACAAGGCAAATCCAATACCACATGTGTGCTTCCAAAACCAGCTAGCAGTTCTGGACCTGGTACACACCCACAGGGGATAATGTGAGCAGCATACATAAAACACATTTGCTCTTGTGTCTGTGCTGCATGAAGCCTCCACTGTCTGCCTGAGGAAAACATTTACTGACACCTTAGCCTGGTTAGCTAGCCAGTGTTAGCTCTGCTTATAAGTGAAATAAAAGGGTTGTTTATTTATTTATTTATTTATTTATTTATTTATATAAGAGTGATGCTCACTGAGAACATGCTCTGCGCTTCAATGCTAGGTCTAATAAGGCTTAGGTGCTATTATTACCTGGGTTTCACCATCCAGCTGGCACCAGACAAAATCTTGCCTGGGGCATCACTGGTCAGGGCCAGTTTGGTGCAAGTCAACTGCAATTACATTTAAACGCTATTTTCATTTTAATTCCTCAAAGAAGGTCACCCCACACCAGGCATGCTGCAACATGCACACCCCGCATCAAGCACAGTTCGATTTCTTCAACACAGCACTCAGCGTTTTGCCATCATTACATTCAATTCGAGCCATACTGAGACCACAGAAAGCCAATATACAGTCAACATCAAAACAGTAGCTGCACCAAGAAGGAATCAACCCACAGGAGTGAGACTTGGTGGGTAGGTTTGACATTGTGAGACATGCAAATGATTCAAGTTTCATACTCGACAACGCATGTTTCATAAGCAAGGACAGGTCTTATCACTGTAGCTGACTGACCCTACAGCCACCCAACATTCAGCGAGCAGTGATGCCTCCATGAGTAATCCTGTTAGTGATGACTGCAGTGATGTCGAGTCAGACTGTCATGGAGTGACTCAGAATGGTAACGAGTCATCTTCAGTGATGAGTCCCGCCAGATGACCAGACTTTCATTATTGTGTCCTGCCTTAAAGTCATTTTTTGACTCTCTGGGTCACCAAAATGAACACTACACTGCACTACACTCATTATACTCTAGAACATGTCGTGAAAGGCCTTACCACCACTTTACCCCCTGGCCTCTGGCTCTGCACACGGACACCCAACCACTGGTCCTCCCTGTGGTCCTCTCCATCTAGTGGTTTCGAACCTGTGAACATGAAGTACCACACAGAGGAAGGTCTTGGACCACTGGTCCCAGAAAACTAGAGAAACAGATCTATAAAGAGAAGTACACCGACCTTCAGTGTCTACGGGAATCCGCTCACAGTCGTTGGTCTGTGTGGTGAACTTACAGCGAAACAGACCCCCAGTTATTTTCTCCTTCTGGCTGGGGAAGGCTTTTGTGCGAGGAGCACCAACCAATAAGCTGAAGTTGGAGATGGTTCAGTGCATTATGACAAAGAGGTGGAAATGTCAGTAAAACCGTAGGGATGTGACCTTGGACTATAACTTGAATATGACATTATCCATAATACAATAATATAGTGTAAAATAATAAACAGTAAAATAGTTGTTCAAGTTGTTTTGCTAATTCCAGTGTGAATTTACAATTGCCTTTCCAATGTGATTGGACACTATTCAAGACAAATTCATATTTGCATTTTTATTTCTGTTAATAATGGCTGATTATAGTTTATGCAGGAAAGCTAAGTGATATTAAAATAATCTTAATGCAGGAATGACCAATCCTGGTTTTGGAGATCTACTACCCTGCAGAGTTTAGCACCAGTCCTGATCTAGGGCTACCTAATCCATGTAATCAAGGTCTTTAGGGTCTCCCAACCATATGAACCAGGGTTGTGGGACCTTATCTCTCCAGGATGGAAGCTCTCCAGGACCAGGATTGAGGAGCCCTGTCTTAATGGTGTGATAAACAGTTTGCACTTGCGTTTCCTCACTGTTGGACTCCATACTGCAAATGCAGTTGGACTCCGGGTATTTCACTATCATTGGGGCTTCCTGTCAGTCAAACTCTGGCGGTGGGATTTCAGCAGGGGCTTTTAGAGTGAGGCATGTTGTAAGGCAAAGTGATAAATCCACTGTTCAGCACATTTCAGCACTCGCTAACCAGGCTGAGAGTAATTCTGACGAAAGTGATTTCCATGTGGAAGTGATCTAGGACCTACTATAAAGCTCATGGCAGCCCAAATTAGTGTTAATGACAATGTGAGCGATGTTCAGTCGGAGACCCACAGGACACCCCTCCCCCCCAGTTTAGTGCTTTAATTCCCTGCCTTGTTGCACCAGATACACATTATACACTGTTGGTCAAGAGTGGTTTTGGTTTGAACAGTCCGTCACAAACCGTTTCTCAAAGTCACACCCAAAACCACAGACAAGCTATGACAACCACCGCTCCTACACTGCTGAACACTAACAAATGGAGGCAATTAAGATGATGTTGGCAGTTCCAACATCTCTGCTCCATTTGATTGAATAATGGTATAGTGTCAGTGCACAGTGTAGCACAAGTTAGAACTGTTTGGGAATAATCAAATCCTTAAGACCCCGTTCACCCCAAGTCAGCTCTGGCTTCTGTACCCAAACGATGCAGTATTTGTCAAAGTACTGAGCATTTGTGCTTGCACACAGAGGAATTTGTCTTCCATATTTAACCCATCTGTAAAGTGAAGCACACACATGTAGATTAACAGGAAGTGAGCACATTGGCCCTCATCCATGGTGCCCAGGCAGCAGTCAGGGGTGCCTTCTCAAGCCTACTTCAGTCATGTACTGTTGGCTTAGGGAACAGAACCAGTGATGGGGGAACAGACCCACTGATCACAGGGCTGGTTCCCTAACCTCCAGCCCACGACTGCCCCAGCAAACAGACTTTGTCTGGATACAACGGAGATATTAAAAGTACAGTGCCAAAGAGCAACATTTCTAAAACCATGCAGTGTACTTTCCAGTTATACCCACACTAACAGGCAACATTCCCAGAACTTTGGATAAAATGAGCTACATTGATTTTTTATTTAAGGAAAATGTTTGATCTGATGTTCAAAGAACGTTTTAGAGAAGTTTATAACTTCCGATACTCCTATAAATAGCTAAGGCACAACTTTCTTAGGCTGTTCTGAGGCTGTTCCTAGGGCCACCGATTATGTAATATGATAACAGAAGAAGAATTCATTCTCATATTCGGAAGATGTTACTGGGACCTGCGATGTCAGAATGTTGTTAGAGATTGTTCTCCGGCCTTTAGAAAGAACATTTACGTTTATGGCATTTAGCTGACGCTCTTATCCAGAGCGACTTACAAGGTTAGTCATATTACAGGGAGGCCAATGTAGTGTTAGGAGTCTTGCCCAAGGACTCTTATTGGTGTAGCACAGCATAGTCACCCAGACTGGGATTCAAACCCCAGTCTCCCACATGTGGTGGTGGTGGTGGCTCTCTGGTGGGCACTGGTGTTATCCGCTGAGCTACACCAACCACTGGCAGCCAAAAGAAAACTTCCCACTGAAAACATTATTGGAACTTTGAATTGCATATTCTCAGAATATATTCTCTTTTAGCACAAATGATTTGTAGCTGTGACGCTGGTGTTTGCACAGTCTCTGAAGTGTTGAAGGACTGTCCTGCAGTCCTAGAAACAGAGCCCGGCAAAGGTGAGTGCTTTCACTGCTTGAACACACCCATTACAAACGGTCACGTTGCTGTTAAAGCTGGGCAGTCTGGTTTTCTAAAAGCACCTTATCTTTAACCTCCTCCAGGAGCAAGCTTGGGACAAACTGCGCTGACCCACAGCGGCCCTGCATTTCTGTCATAAGAATATCCACTCTCAGCCATCCTGGTCCTCTGGCTGTCAAAGCACTACCTGAAGTCAGTCATGAAATTGTTGGTCATTGGTGATTGTCCAACCATGAACACTGCTAGTTGGTCAAGAATCACTTCCACACACTTCTCCTTAGCCTGGCTAGCAGGTGCTGCAATGTCACTAGCAGTTGATGCTAAAGCTAACCAAATCCAAACGCTATGCCTATTAAGAATGAGCAGTTACACCAGAAGTGAACATCTGTGGATAGTCTAACTGGATCATACTGTATACTGTCCAAAACTGAAGACAAAGTAGGTTCTAAGAACTAAAGCAGGTCCCAAATTCTCCTCTACCAACATCTCACATGTTTCTGCATCTCCTCAGTGTTTGCTGCAAGCAGCATGCATAGCGACTCACAATTGCTGCTCGGTGGGTTTGAGCTGGTGGTGCATTGCCAGGGAAAATCCAAACAGACTGCCATTCTCTCCATTCTTCTTCAGGACATTCGTCTCATCCAGATTAAAAGCAGACCCCTGCCACGGTTGAAGGCTGCAAAGAAGCCACAGGACCAACGCTCCTCTTTCAGCTTGCATGGTTCTGCTGCCTGCTCCGGACCCTCAGTGACTGCCCTGCAGCTCTGCGAATGTTGGCAGTGGTAATAACTGAGGGGCGTGGAGCTACTATGGAAGTGGCAGGCTAATTTACTGGAACTGGGTGTGGACAGACAGTGAATTATTGCACTTTGAGATAAAGAAAGTTAATATTTACCTGTTCCATTCAGAGGGAGTGGAGCATGATGATGCACTTTGACCCCAAGTCATTTCTGAATGGATATGGACAGGTTTAAAACATGCTACTTGTTTGTTCTTTCTTGTTTAGGGGTGGAAAATAGAAGTTTAACATGGACGATTGCTTAGACGTTGGACTATCAGAATGTTCAGTAGGAGCACTCGCCAAAACGGCCTGGTGTCCTGACCAACTGTATTGCTAAACATGGCAGGAAAGGTGCCAAGTGGTAGGGTTAGGTGTCACTAGATGGAGCCAGTGCTGTGTGATGGCATTTTGAAGCAAGCTCTGCATGTCAAATGACCAGACTGTGTGTCAACATTAGTGCACAGAAGTAAGAAATGACCTGATGTGGAAAACAATAAGGCCTCATTCTCAGAGGTAGTTCTCACTACAAACCAGCTGTATGTAGTTCCATAAGACTCACTATGGTTATGAATTCCATATCAATTTTAGGCTTTTACTGGTTGTTTTGAATGAGTGTAACATGAATAGACAAAAACAATAATTTGGACAAAAAGAAAAAAATTATGAAGGGCCTGGGTTCTATCTATCTATCTATCTATCTATCTATCTATCTATCTATCTATCTATCTATCTATGTGTATGTATATGTATGTATGTGTGTATGTGTGTGTGTGTGTGTGTGTGTGTGTGTATATATATATATATATATATATATATATATATATATATATATATATATATATATATATATATATATATATATATATATATATATATGCAGCACACAAGACAATAATAAAATGTAGTTGCTAATAAAGTACATTTCTATGTTTTATTTTAGTACAATATTATATAACATTAAGTACAATATATACAATAAATATTTTATTAAGTACAATGAAAATGTACTCGTAATTATATATATATATATATATATATATATATATATATATATATATATATATATATATATATATATATATATATATATATTTTTTTTTTATATATATATACTTGTAATACACTTGTAATACATTTTATACTTTTACTACATTAAAATATACTTCACTGTGTGTGTTACTTAAATACACTTAAGTACCTTGGAATTCTTTAGCATAGCCTCAAACCATCAGCGTACAACTAAAACTTGAATGAATTGGGTGTTCCAGTGGGACAATAACATCAAAGACACATCAAAGCTGGCCGTGGAATCAATAAAGAAGATTAGCATTAAGCTTTCGGAATAGCCTTTCCAAAATCCCAACCTCAACACTACAGAAACCATATTCTGCAAGGAAGAGTGCTCTACCCAACTAGAATTCAGCCAAAGCTGAAGGCTACAAAGCATCAGGTGTGCACTTTTACTGTATGTATAATTTCGGCCATGTTGATGTAGAGAAGATTTAGATGTTGTCGAGTTATGATGGGGACAGCAAACTCGCCTTTGCTTCTGGTGTATTATTCATATTGGTGGGGCAGTCGTAGTTTCGGGGCAGTCATGGGCTGAAGGTTAGGGAACCAGCCTTGTGAACAGAGGGTTCAGGTTCGGGTTTGATTCCCTGAATCGACAGTAAAGACTGAGGTGCCCTTGAGCAAGGCACCTAACCCACAACTGCTCCCCCGGTCACTCTGGATAGGGCTG
The DNA here is from genome assembly GCA_024036415.1 of Prochilodus magdalenae. NCBI lineage: Eukaryota > Metazoa > Chordata > Actinopteri > Characiformes > Prochilodontidae > Prochilodus > Prochilodus magdalenae. The sequence continues at coordinate 232,100 of JAMWET010002873.1, forward strand.
GCCAATGCCATGGGCAAGTGTGCTCACTGCCCCCTAGTGTTTGGAGGTGCAGAAGATAAATTCCTTTGTGTGTAAAAGCATAAATGGCACAAAAGAGCTTAAAAACACTCTACTCAGAGAATGACTGGCCCCACCGAAACACTGAACTTAGCAGGTTATAAAAGGAATAAAAAAATAATGAATCAACAATGCCAAATGCAACACGCAAGTTCAGTCCTGAAGGAGGTTTAAGTATTAAAGAAAGTTTGAGCCTAAACAGAACTGTAATTCCTAATACTTCCCGATTTAGGAATATTTGGGAATGTTTTCAGAAGGACTGTGATGAAAAACAGGGTGCTGAAGCCTAAATAGGGCCTGCCCCTAGCCAGAGGCCGCATAAAATAAAAGTATTATACATACGCCAGCAAAGAAGGCGCACAGACTTCCGAGGGCCGACCGACAGGGTCTCAAGGCCCCTCAAGACTATCTGTGTCTGGCTATACCTTATTGCACTTTGTAAGTCTGGAAGGTTATGGGGAATGGGTGTGACACATGCAACATAACAGAGAGCAGCTGACCTGGAAAAAATGTGCAGGGGTTTTAAAATTACCAGCACTGATATGCCTTATATCACAATAATCTTTGCCTACAGCAACAATGGGCAGACAGCTGTACTGCAACTGAAGGATTTGGGAGGCAGCCAGTAGCTTCAAATGAGTGATGAGAAACTCCACCCAAGGAACCTTTAGAAAGCCTAGTTCAGAAGTTGCTGAATTACATTTGGATCGCAGCCAGACTCTCTGGAAGTGAAGTCTTGTTTCAGAATGTGCATAACGTCTTTTGTTTTGCCACTTACGGACATGAAAAGACATGCTAGAAATGAGCAACATTTCTCAAACCCAGTTTAACCCTTCACACTCACAGTGCTGTGGAACCAACATCTGCACCCTGGTTTTATTTGAGCCATTCAGAAGTGGTAGTCGGATTGGGTTCCCAGCTAGCCAGGACATTCCCAGAGCTTTGGCTAATGTCTCCTACAAGTATTTTAATCGAATGTTCAAAGAATGTTTTAAAAGCGTTTCGAAAATCAGGTAATGTTCCTATAAGGGTTACAAGGTGCTAAGGCCCTGGTTCCTGCTGAAAACATGACATTGAATAGACCTCTTACGACTGTTAACCTGATTCTAGCTGGGTCTAAACTTCAGATCAGGACTAATGGTGGGACATTCTGCTGTAGGACTTTCTGGCAGAACAGCGAAGAAAGAGAAGAGAAGAGACTCCATGGTTCCATCTACAATGGCAAAGCTCTTAAGCCCTGAGGCAGCAAAGCATCCTCATACCACCATACTACCACCACCATGTTTCACTGGTGGTATGATGTTCTTATTTTGGAATGCCATGTTGTCTTTGCAACAGACATAACGGGACCCCTGACCCCCAAAAAGTTTTATCCTCAGTCCACAGAACGTCCAGGTTCTTCCGACTGATATCTGCATACTGTGGCGTTTGCTGCTCCATGCCAATAGATCTAATCAAGTTTGGCCCAGCGTGTTTCCCTGTAATGAAATCAAGCACTTCTTCAGGATTTTGAATGAACTTGGATGCTGTAGGTCTAACTTCAAACACATCTGAGACCAGTGTTAGCTGTGTCGGCTTGTTCCCTCTTCCCTTCACGCATACTAGAACATTAGAACGCTAGAACATCTGCGATGGTGACATTCTGGGTCAGATGTGCCCAGCTTTCTGTCATGCCTCCCTCTGGCTCTGGTGCTATAAACACAGAGAACACAATCTCCTCAGAAGACTCCCAGAATCCCTTTGAAGATCATGTGACACTCTTTCCACCATAATCAGTGTATGCAGCTTCTTCGGTCATGACTTCTCAATCTCAGCTTGCTAGCTTAGCTCAGCCCAGTGTCTATCTCTGGTTGCGGTCCTCGTACTGAGAGCAGACATGACTATAAATAGGCGAACACTGTCAGCTGGTTCAGTGACTGGCTGTCTGTGGTCATGTAATGTTCGCCTCCATACCTTTCACACACAGGCATCCAGACATCCAAGCTCAATCATGAAGGATAACAGAGTACATCCGCTGCACTCGGCGCCAGTCGAAATGTTTGTATTGTATTATCTACATGTCAGCTTTACTCAATCTGAAACAGAAACCAGTGAACTCCATTAACAGTGACTTCTTAAACTGTAGTAAGAGAGCTATAGTAGATCATCACCTATCATTACGTTTACCTGAATGCCGTTTTTACCTGTGCTCCTGCAGTACTGTTTTGTGCAGGTTATTTAATATTTCATCTAGTATTGGGAGCTGAAGATTCACGTTTATAACAGCAGTATTACATAATGTTATTTGTAAAATATTTATATGTGCTAAATATGTTTTAATGACTGTGTATCAAAGAGTCATGTAAACAGCATGTGCTTTATAACACTCTTCATCTACACAGCGTTTATTGTTGAGGCTGAAGATGAAAATAGCTGAGCATCCTGTGGAAAATGAGGCCGCTGTACCAAGAGACTTGCTTGTTTTTCTTAGAAACCACGGTGACCAAAGGATCCATAAATCAAAGCGTGACAACTCTGTGCACAGACACACACAACATCGACAAGTGGCATTCACAGCTGCATACAAACACATATACACTACATCCACACACACACAAACACACACAACCAGCACTTATGCCACTTACCCTATCAAACAGACACAACACGACACACCACCACACACCACAACACACACACAATCATACACCATAACAGACACTACCACACCCCCCAGGCACATCACCACTAGGCAGAGCGTACACAAACACACACACACACACACACATGCATACACATAAACACATACACACACACACACACACAAATCTACAAACACACACACACACACACACTTATGCAGAC
>JAMWET010002873.1:237500-285641 GCA_024036415.1 Prochilodus magdalenae
ATCTGGCTCTTTTAGAGGGCTGTCAGAGATAAACAATGTGATCGAGAGATAACACATCGGCAGAGATCAGGCACTGTTACCAGGTAAAAGTAATGACTACTGGTAGCAGTGTATCATGGGGAAAAGCCATGAAGGCCATGACTATTAAAACCCTACAGAGAAGATCTGCATATGAGAGGACGTTACATTAATATGAGAGGCACAGCTAAAACTCATATACACAGTTTCATACGTGCCATAGATAACGGTCACGAGAACCGTGTTGACAAAGTCACACTCTGTGGTTAAAGTGTAAAAGCTGCAGCAGGGCTTTCAAGGGCACCTTATGCCAGACATCACAGTCATGTCATATGACCAGTAAGAGATTTTAACATTTGTGACTGAGACATTCTTTCAACATATGTAGTTACATAATGTCTCCATGAATATTCCAGACTAGTTTGAGGTTTAATAAAGTAATTAGTGAACCATTAATTAATGACTCACACGTTGTCTCCTCTTCCCTGACTCTATAATCCATCCCACACAGCTTGGATATTCTCACACAGTTCCTGCAGATGGTGCGGTAGGGGTGGAGGTGGAGGGACACCAGGTTGCCTGGACATGAGACAACAAACCGCTGAACTTGGTGCTGACCACGGTGCCTCCACACACGGATACGTTGGTTGCCCCCACCAAGACAAAAGCGGGACTCGTCACTGAAGATGAGCCGCTGCCATTCTGAGTCACTCCATGACAGTCTGGTACGACACCACTGCAGTCTTTGGTGACGGTGACGTGGTGTTAAGGACAGTCGTGGTAACGGTCTGTGTGCATGTAGTCCTGCGTGGTGCAGCCGTCTGCCAATGGTGCTGCACTAACAGGATGACTCATGAAGGACACCACTGCTCGCTGAATCTCTGTAATGGTGGCTGTTGGGTCAGTCAGGTACAGAGATAAGGCCCGTCCTTGCTCAAGTCACATGTGCGGCTAAGCATGAAACTTGAATCATTAGCACGTCTCACAGTGTCAAACCTACCCACCAAATTTCATTCGTGCTATTTGATTGTCGGACAACTCATTCAACAGAGACAGATAAATATAAGGAAACATTAAAATATAAATACATATCAATGCCGTTCGCAGTTTAACTACCAGCTTAGTAAGAAACTACGAAACCATTCTATAATAATAATATTAATAATTAATAATCAACAATAACAATTAACAACAATAATAATAATAATTAATAATTCATAATAGTAATAATAAATATTATTAATAATTAATAATTAATAACTTACAACAACAACAACAACAAAACAACAACAACAATAATAATATTATTATTATTATTATTATTATTATTATTATTATTATTAACAACAATAATAATAATAATTAATAATAAATAATAGTAATAATAATTTATAATAACAATATTAATAACAACAACAACAACAACAACAATAATCATAATAATAATAATCATAATAATAATAATAATAATAGTGATATTTATTATTTATTTATTTATTTATTTATTTATAGAGCAACTTTCATACCATTGGCAGCACAAAATGCTCTACAGACAGTTGACAACAGTTTATTATATTAATAAAAATATGTATAATGTAGTTTGAACTAAACACTGAGTAAATGAGACATTTTAAAATATTCTTTGTACAATGACCTCCTCAGAAACAGCTCCAAAACTGAGTCAAGTCAAGAGGCTTGTTTTAACAGGAAAACAGATAAGGGACGGTCCCTGACTTCTGCACAGTATTGTTTATCATAACTGCATATAGTGGAAATCTTAATACATAATACAATAGTGCTTAGTCTCTCCAGAATATTGTTAATGTCAATATAATGATTATTTAAAAAGCAAAAACACGAGTCTGCCTTTTATCTTCCATACAAGTGTAACTATAGCTCGAGTACCTGCTCAGTGAGGTAGCACTTCCTCAATAAAGGTGCTCATTGGCTGTTCCACTGCTGATGACACACCAGAGAACTTCTAGTGGCCAAGCTATCCTCTAGTAAGCAAGCAGAAAGGAGCTTGTGACTTCTTCAGATATGTGGTCTATGGTGCTAACTCCCATCTGGGCTCTTATGACCACTCTTTACAGAACAGGTAAGCTGATTTATAGGATATTTATAATATATTAATATATATGTTAATATGACGTGTACTTGTTTCTTCTGAGTGAGATAACTGACCTACACTCATTTTCTAGCTCCTGTTCAAGCTGTAGATCTTCACCAGAAGCCGTCATTTGTATCAGCTGAGCTGGGTGAAGCTGTTACACTTCACTGCACGCTTGAGGAAAGCACGAGTAATGAGAGAATGGTGTGGTATAAGCAGAAACCGGGACAGGCTCCTCAGCAGGTGGGAATCATTTTAACCAATGCTGACCCCCTAGTTCTATCTGGGTTCAAGGATAAGGATATCAAGCTGGAGGCGAACAGGAGCGGCACTTCTCTGAGTATCCCACATACTACTAAAGACGATGAAGGAACGTACTACTGCGGCGTATCTCAAGTCAACATGATTACGTTTTCCACTGGAACGTTCTTAGCTCTGACAGGTAATCATCATTTTTATTATTAGCTCAATGTAAAATTTGGGTCTGTTTACAAAAATTTAAAATCCAAATATAGTAGAATTCTGAATCGTTCCATAAACATTTATAAGTATATATAGATAGATAAATATATATAAAATATAACTTTTTTCTTTAACTTGTCTTTTTTAGTTTGCCCCTCAAGAACAATCATAAGACATGAATCATAAGTGGCATCCTATTAAATATATAATCTCATCCTCAGACAATAATTAAGATTTTCTTGAGAAATTAAAGGAGACTTAAGAGATTGATTCAAAATTCTAAAATGTCTTATTAGTACTGTATTTAAGAAAAATTTGCCATTTACTAATATCTTCCCTATTCTTTTCTCAATTTCCCTCTTGAGAAAGGTCCAAGGAAAATTCTGCGTAAAATTCATGATGAATTCTTAAACTTCAAAATGCTCTTAAATAAATGTGTAGAATTTTTTCACACCTAAGAACACATCCCAATGTCAGAATCTTTCAATCATAAAAACCTGCATAATGAAAACTGAGCTGTGAAACTATTCTATAGTAATAATAATAATAAAAAATAATAATAATATGCATCTACATACATACATACATACATACATACATACATATAGTACATACAGTACATACATATAGTACATACATACATACATACATATAGTACATACATATAGTACATACATACATACATATAGTACATACATACATACATATAGTACATACATACATACATGTACATACATACATACATGTACATACATATAGTACATACATACATACATACATACATACATATAGTACATACATACATACATACATATAGTACATACATACATACATACATACATACATATAGTACATACATACGTACGTACATACATATAGTACATACATACATACATACATACATATAGTACATACATACATACATACATATAGTACATACATACGTACGTACATACATACATACATACATACATACATATAGTACATACATACATACATACATACATACATACATACATACATACGTACGTACATACATACATACATATAGTACATACATACATATAGTACATACATACATGCATGCATATAAATACCATGTTAATGTTGTTAACTAAACGCTAAGTAGATGTGATGTGTCTTGTAGACAGACCTCCTCAGAAGTAGCTCTAAAAATGAGCAGGAAAATAAATAAATAATGAATAATAAAAAAATAGCAGGATTTCTTTTGTGCGGTTGAAACTTTTGAAGCCTTTAAAGATTTTCTTAGGAAGTCTGCATGTCTGCATGTGAGTTACACATCAGTGTAGTTTAAGGTAGTTTATACAAGTACAGATCTTTTCCAGAAAGAGACTCTAGTGAGCCTAGTGTTGCACTACACAGCATTTCGAGAGGAGACCCCTCTACTGACAGAAAAATTTAGTCACAGGCTGAGCTTAATCCCTAACCACATACATAACCAGACTCGTAACGTTCATATCATTAAACAGGTCAAACTGAGTTAAACATATCAGTCCTACAGACTCCATCACAGGGGCCAGTTTCTCCAGGAGAGCCGGTGACTCTGCAGTGCACGGTCCTCTCTGAGATCAGAGCAGCAGATCTCCGAGTGCTCTGGTTCAGAGCTGCTGCAGGACAATCCTTTCCTGAGATCATTTACACTCATCAGAACAGCAGCAGCCGTCAGTGTGAGATCAGCTCTTCTACACACAGCTCTGTGTACAGCTTCTCCAGGAACATCCTCAACCACCACCATACTGGAACCTACTACTGCGCTGTGGCTGCTTGTGGGAGGATTGTATTTGGAAATGGTGCAACAGTAGAACTGGGTGAGTCTGAGATCTTTGTGTACACTCACCTTGCTTGTATTAATTTTATTTTTTTGTAAGACATATGATGATATTGTTAACTGATCAATCATACAATAAAAATAAGTAACAGAATTACAAATTTTGGAATTGGCCCTTATCAGATATCCCTTAATTTACGTACAGTGAAATCTGATCATAGAATAAAAATATGCAAATTTCACAGTTTCATCTGTACAAGTTAATGTCTGACAGAGTGTGTGTAAATTTGACCAACACTATTATCCATATACAGTACGAGTCAAATGTTTACACGTCTTAAAGACTCTACAGTCGTACACTGAACAGCTCCAACTGATGAGAGTCTGAACCAGCCATATCCTGATACACCACATCTACTCCTGATGTACACAGTATGATACTCCTCCATATCTCCACCTCTAATATATATTTAGTGGTGTAAAAACTTTAATCTCTTTTTCTGCACAGTGTAAAAGCTCTAGCTCTCCTTTCAGGTTAGTGAATATTCATGATGGACCGACCAATAGAATCGCTCTAAACCTGCTTAGTAATAAACCTTGTTCTATCAGCTCCACTGCAGGTTCAGAAAGCTGGTTCATCCTCCTGTACAGCTCCACTCTGGAGGGTTTTAAGGTGGACTGTATAATACCATGAGGGCTATTTTTTTAGTTTGATGTCTTCACTTTTATTCTACAGTGAAGCTTTAAGATAAACATCAGGAGAACCTTCTATGAGTAGCCATGTCTAAATGTTTGACTGGTTGTGTAATTATGCCAACAACATAACACATAAAGACAGTTATAGGAATAAGCATTCATCAAAATGATGATGATGATGCTACTGATTTGTGCACATGGCAAACCAGTAAAAAAAGTGAATGCCCTTATTTTACAGTCAGATTAATATAAGCAAATATAGCAATGGCTTCATATTCCATGTTATTTTAGGGAAACTATCATGCTACCCAATTACATCATTCTACCACCGTAAAAATATAATAAGCTAATTTGTTTATTTCATGTTATTCTTTCTTCTAATTTTAGACTATGAAGTTTGATGAGTACTCAAACTCAACTACAAGCAGAGCCCCACAGCTGCTGGATGCTGTTATTTTATTGACCTTAATTGATTAGAGAAACATACACATGAATAAGGCAGTTTAAGAAGCTGGTTTATCATTGGTGCTTGTTTTGCTTTACTTGTTTCCACATCATGCGAAAATTCCATAACTCAGACACAGAGTGTAGCTCGTACATCATTGAGAGTGGTCCAGCCTGTACTCTTTCTGATGCATCCTTGATGAATAGGTGCTGCCGTGATGTGTTAGTTATGTCTAAGGCTGAAAGAACTTTTCGGTGCTGTCAACTCAACAAGCAATCTGTCCATCAAAGCATGTGTCCAGACTGCATGCTAATGTTCAATCCCTAAGGAACCCTGTATTTAGTGCCTAACTAGCCCCACATAGCCCCTAAATAGCTTTTCGGCATCTCTCAAATGCCAGGAAGGTGATCGCTCATGCGCTTGGTTGTCAGACCCCTCAAACAGAATGCTCATGAAGATTGTAATTAGCAGCTTTAGGACTAGGACTAGTCTTAGGACTACAAACTTTAACTGGCCAGTCTTTAAGGTTTTCAGCTAGCATTGGCCTGAGTTTAAAACTTATCCTAGTGTGGCTTTTATGTCTTATTCAGAGAAGATGCAGTGATGGTGACTGTGGCTCGCTCTTCTTACATACATGACTGAACTGTGTAATCACTGGAGAGTTCTATGTGTTTTAGAAAGCAACTCAGCAGTAAAGTAATGACTAGTGAGATTACGTTTTCATCAGAAGATAGTACTGATGGTAAAATGACATGTTTGCCTTTGGATAGATTTGGCTTGATATTTCTGAACAAAAATATCTAGGGCTGCCCTTTAAAAGTCGATGAGTCGAATCGTCAGTTGGAGACCCTTTAAGTCAACTGAGAACCTTCAAGTCGACTGACCTTTTTTCCGTAAAACAGACTAAAGCTTACAAAAATGAACTTTAAAAAAAGAACTTTAAGCATTTAAAAAGACATTCTAATAGTTATTAAAAGGGGAATAATAAATATATGTAAGTTCTAGCTGGGCTGTGACGCATGATTGCAAAAAAATTAAATCTACGTGACAACATGCGCTGACGGTTCACCCTTATAGGAAGCTAAAGCTGTGAAGCTGAGAGACTCGGGGGAAAGATGTCTCAGAAAAAGTCTGGAGGAGCTTCTGAAGAGAGAATGCGAACAAATTAAACCGAATTCTGCTCGTCATTCAGTCAGACATCCAACACTGCTCCAAATGAGTGAGCTGACTTTCGGTTTAGACATAACGGCTGTTTGCGGTGAAGGGGAAACGGAGCGGAGACATTTTTTTAATTATAATTCCATTATTTTAGAACCTAAATTACAGATATGTTTATTTATTCGTCTACAGCTGAGATTATCTTTATTTAAGGATGAGTACAATCACTTAATACGCCTGCCGATAAACGAGAAATCATTATTACAGCACGGGGAATATAATAAACGGTTTCCGGTCTACCGTTCTTCTCTTCATCTAAAAATAATCTAAATATGGACTAATCTGGTTTTATTTAGCAGGTCATTATTTATGAGAGTTGAGAGACGAAGGATCCTCCTACCGAAGAAACTGTTAGGAGTGAGATTAAAAGTCTATAAGCTATAAGCGCTAATGTTTAGTATAGCTACGCGCTGCTGCCCGACGCTATATCCTGTAATAAAGGCTCCAGTTCAGATCGATCATCATAAGCCCCGCCTCTTTTAGTTCAGAGATATGATCCTGTGACTCTGCTGACTTTTTAAATGAGGAGGATCAGATCTGAACCGTATGCAGACTGATTTACTGATTACTAGATAATGTACAGAATAGTCGAATCGTCCACCAGGACGGGCGAATCCGATTCGACTGACAAAATTCTGAGTCGGGTACAGCCCTACAAATATCCAGTTTTTATTTCTTCATGTCTTGCAGTGAGGCCTGTGGATCCTGTGGTGATGTGTTTAGGAGCAGCTCTGGGAATGTGTGTGTTCGTGATTTCTGCTCAGGCCATTTTACTTTGCAAGATAAAGTCTGACCACAGCAGTGGTAAGTGACAACTCAGTCTGGGCTGGTGTTTCAGATTTTTATCATTTGTGTGTATTTTTTCTAAGTTTCTTTTTTATTACAGAAACTGCAAAGCCCAGTTATCATATACACTGTGTTATAATCTTATAATAAATGAACCAATAGGAATGCTTCTGCTACCTGGAAATAGTTCTTTTACATGAACTTCCATCATAAGTTGTGTTCCATCATAAGCAGTGGTGATGCATGGCAGGACAAAACATAATGTCTTGCATAGCGGTAATGTTCCCTGATCTAAACATGACACTGTAATTCTCCCTCTTTGTCGGCTATAGTGAGAGTTCAGCAAGATTCGGGAGGGGGGAACCTCACCAGGCAGGTACTACAAGTGTTCTATAATGCTTTCCCAGGCTTTCTTGTACTTCAGATAGAGTTCTCTAAGCTTCACTCTTCAACCTTTCCATGTCCATCTCCATGTCCATCTCTACAGGACTCTGCCACAGTGGAGCTGCTTTATGCTGCCAAAAGCCTGAGAATGAAGAGTGGACGTTCTGCAGACAGTGTTTACTCTGAAGTCAGATACTTCACAGTTACTGACCTCCATCAGTCTCACTAGCTCTCTTCTGCATTTTACGTACACTGTGTTTAAGACGAGCTCCAGTTCAGCATTTGTCGTTGTTATGCAAACAAGTAATTAGCATTCAGACTTTGCTTCTTTGCCTTGTAATCTGTTTAAGCTCTGAATGAATTCTGTCCCAAATACATGTAGGATTATGACTATGCTGTTTATAAACTTCAGCAATGCATCCAGCAACATGCAGCTTCATGATCTGTGGCTTTCTGTGTGGTTGATGTCAGAAAGTCGTCATCAGATATGAACCCTATTTTAACCCCACAATCTACAGACCCCTGTGTGCCAGCTTTATAACTGCCCAAAGAGGCGTAGAACATTTCCAAAGGTTAAAGAACCTCCACATGATGTAAAGGTTCTAATGTAAAGACATGTTAATGCAGTAAACTATCTTTAGAATTTCATATATCATAAAATTAAACACATCACATTACCGTGTTTATACTCAGACGAGGTTGGAAAGTCAGAGTATCGCTAAAGCTAAAGCAAAATGAATGGAAAAGGCCTATTTGAATAAATGTTGACATTTGAGGTCACATGGTTCTGTTTCATCTAATTGTATTGCTTGGCACACAGCATAAACACAACCACAGTTACGTTCACATCCAATGCTTTGCCCGTGACCCTACACTCTGCTCACACAGCCAGCCCATATAACACAGTGGCAGTTCTCTTCAGTGGACTCAGGTGGCCGGATATGATGGACCCTCAGATGGTCTGATCATGGTGTACAGCTTTTCCAAGGATGCCTTCTACATTCTGTAATACTGAACCCAATACCTGTTTGAAGAATGGCTCTGCACAATGATGATGAAAGGCGGAGTGAGGTTTAAGGTTGGCTCATGCTCCACCTTAAATATTGCGCTAGTTACATTCTGGCACTCTCAGACATCTCAGTCCTGCCTGGTGTGTCTGAGCTGCATGTCCATAAAAAGCTGGATGTTGGATGCCAATGTTTTTATGAAACCACTAACCACTAGCTTAACAAATGTTCTCATATCTTTGGCGGATCTTGCCACTCATACAACCATTTGGTACAGCTTGCGTTTTCTGCATTTACAACAGGATCTGAGTGCTGGGAAATGGTTTTCATCAGTTCTGCCAGAAAGACACGAAGGTATAAGTGGTGTAAAATTTAAGGTTAACAAAGACTAAGGAGTATTTGGCTTAGGCCCCTTCTTGGGCCCAGGTCATGAAGGTTTCAGACCATTGCAAATATGGAAGGCAGGGGCGGAGCCTACTCCCTGGACAACAGGACCAGGAACAAACTGGTGATGGGGTGGGAGAAAGAAGGAGAACATGAAGCGTCTCCATCTGTAAGTGGTGAAACATGAGCATACATTTTTAAATCCTTTTAAAGACTGGTAGTGCATTGCGATTGGCAAGTGTAATGAATGAATGAGTGTTGTAGCATTGGAGTCTTGCTAGTAGAAGCTTTCATGGGTATATAGCTAAAGGTTAAAGGTTAAATACCTTTTGGCTGTATTAGAAGAGTTGATCACCGTGATGAAACAACACCGGTAGATGCACCCCCTTGTCTTAAGGGTGGGGGATGAAACGGGCTATACAAACTGCATGTCCAGATTCTGGACAAGAGCTGAGACTCAACTGCGATGGCCTTGAAATAAATAACTCAGCGTCTCCTTTGGTGCAAGAAAGATATTTCAAGAAATAATATTGAAACGTTAAACAGAAACCAAGTGGAAGCACTCATTTCAGAACCCCTAATCATGCTGTCTTGTGCCTTGTTATAGTTTAGCCCATAAGGAAGTGTCATCAATTTCCACTTCCCTAATTCCTCAATCTCTAATTTACAATTATGGCATTTAGAAGGTGCTCTTATCCAGAGCAACGTACAACAGTAGCCAAACACATTTTTATTAATGACTAACTGAACAACTGAATATGTCAAAATGGTGTCAGGAACAAAGAACCAGGACCGATGCACACAGAGCTAAAAGTCAGATGGGCTTTATTTAGCAAGCAAGTAAATGAACACAGCAACAACACATAGACAAACATAGACGGGGAGACAAGGTCAAAGGCTGAGGTCAAAACCAGGGTAGACAGGCAGCGAGGTAACCGAAGCAGAAGCGCTAGACAGGAGAATGGTAAAGAGAGCGTAAGAGGTCGATAAGCAGAGGGTAGATCAAAGAGAGAGCAGACAAGGGTAAGCAAAAGTGGAGGGCAAAAAACAAAGCGAGTTGAAAAGCGAGGGAGGATGTAGCTGGGCTAAAGAGGATGTAGCTGGGCTAAAGTGGATGTAGCTGGGCTAAAACTCAGATGAAAAGCAATATTTAATTTTCTATGACGTGTACAGTTTAAGAGACAACAAGACTAAGGTCATGAAGGTTTCAGACCATTGCAAATATGAATGGCAGGGGCGGAGCCTACTCCCTGGACAATAGAACTGGGCCAAACTGGTCGATAACCAGAGGGTAGATCAAAGAGAGAGCCGACAAGGAATAAACAAAAGAGGAGGTCGAAAAACAAAGAGAGTCCAAAAGCGAGGGAGGATGTAGCCGGGCTAAAGTGGAAGTAGCTTGGCTAAAACTCAGATAAAAATCGGATGGCTGGGAGGTGTGTGTGTGATGTCATCGAGCGATGCCCTCTGGAAGGTTGAGTCCGGAGGAGCCAGGAAACCTGGAAGCATGACAAATGGGTTCTATGGAGCAGTGATGCCCTTAACCACTTCCTCGTTTCTATGGATGGTTTCAGACTCTAGCCTTTTAGTTTACCGTTGGGTAATGTTTCCCAGATAGTACAAAAAGGTTAGAGTGTAAAACTGGCATGAGCTCAGACGCTGCCCTAAACGGGTCAGCGCTGATACCTGTAAAGAAGAATACAGAGTTAAACACAGCACAACTATCAATCCCAAGCCAGCGCTCATGCCTAGAGAGAGGAGAGGGTAAAGTCAGTATGAGTGCCGAAACAAAGCTTTCCAGTGTATACATCTATTAGTGTTTATTCACTTAAGTGGTCTACAAAGAGATGAGTCTTCAGTCTGCGTTTGAAGACTGCACGGGGCTCGGCTCTTAGGACAGCCAGTGGGAGTTCATTCCACCATCTGGACTCCAGGACAGAGAAGAGTCTGGACACTTGTCCTCCATGCATCTTCAGAGATGCCAGGTCCAGTTGAGCTGTACTTGAAGCTCAGTAGTCTAATCATGCCTGGTTTGTGTGGCATGTCCAGTGTTGATGTAAAGTAACACATCTTAAATAGAAAACTACCCAAAATAGAATTATCAACTGAAAGGATGAAGTGGTTGAGGGTAGCACTGCTCCATAATACCCGTTTTGACACATTGAATGTATAGTCTGTCTATTGTTGTACAATATGTCTGGCTAACTGTGCTGTTTGTCACAACCGCCATCAATAACGAATTAATCATACTGCAGAACAGAACAGATACATAACTGCCATTAGTGGATTGCCTACCAACTCAGTAACAAATTATGAAGCTGTTCTTTAGTGATTGGGGCTGGTCTCTTCAAAAGTAGCTCCAAAAATGAGTTATTTGGCTTTTCTATAGGATAATACTATATATCATAGTCGCCTACTGTTGCACAGTACCATTTATCATAATCAGAAATTTCAAATTTCTCTCATAATTCAATAATAGTGCCTCTAAAATATTGTTACTGTCAGAATAATGATGATTTCAATGGTTAGAAAATGAGTCTGAAAGCAGAACAGTCTATGTCTACTGCCAAACTGTTAATACGGTGTATTTGAACTTTAGCTCAAGTACCTTCACTGTGAGGTACCACTTCCTCAATAAAGGTGCTCATTGGCTGTTCCACTGCTGATGACACAGTTAGAGTATAAAGAGGCCCAGAGAACTTCTGGTGGCCAACTTATCTTCTAGTATGCAGGTAGAAAGGAGCTTGTGACTTCTTTACAAACCTGACTTCAAACTATCCAAATGATAACCATGTGGTCTATGGTGCTAACTCCCATCTGGGCTCTTATGGCCACTCTTTACAGAACAGGTAAGCTGATTTATAGAATATTTATAATATATTAATATATACATGTTAATATGACGTGTACTTGTTTCTTCTAAATGAGTTAAATCTGACCTACACTCATTTTCTAGCTCCTGTTCAAGCTGTAGATCTTCACCAGAAGCCGTCATTTGTATCAGCTGTGCTGGGTGAAGCTGTTACACTTCACTGCACGTTTGAGGAAAACACGAGTAATGAGAGAATGGTTTGGTATAGGCAGAAACGAGGACAGGCTCCTCAGCAGGTGGGAATCATTTTAACCAATGCTGACCCCCTAGTTCTATCTGGGTTCAAGGATAAGGATATCAAGCTGGAGGCGAACAGGAGCAGCACGTCTCTGAGTATCCCATATACCACTAAAGACGATGAAGGAACGTACTACTGCGGCGTATCTCAAGTCAATATGATTACGTTTTCCACTGGAACGTTCTTAGCTCTGACAGGTAATCATCAGATTTTTTTATTTTCGTTTGTTATTACCAGGTAAATGTCAAAGTTGTGGCTGTTTACAGAAATTATAAGAAAAAGTAGTAATTGTGAACTGTAATAACTGTCTGACCCAGTGTTTCCCCAAACCTGGGGGCTAGATTAAAAAAAGTCCCATTAGGAAAATTCCATTTTAGATGTGCCTTTTTACTTTACCTTTTTTTTTTTTATAATTCATGTAATTTTTTCTCATCCTGTCTCAACCATAAGTGCAAGTGGTGTTCCTGAAAATGAAAATGTTCTTAAATATGTCTTTAACCTTACGACCTTACAATGGTTCTATCATAAATAACAATTTATTGCAAGCATCTTATAATTTCTGGGAATAATCTGTATAATATACGTCACATTGGTTGCCTACATAAAGAGTGACCTACAGGCTACCCTGGACAATTCATATGTCTTATATTAGAAGTACTTTTAAGAAGAATGAGCCTCATTTACCAATATCCTGAAGTTCTTCTTTAAAAAGATGTACATCAGATCCTGGAGGTGTGCTTAAACCACAGTGTAGATTCTATTCTTACCTAAGAACAAATCCCAAATACGAAAACACTGGTGAGTGGGTTTTTAAGAAGAAGCGTCTTTGGAAGAATGGTAAATGAATGAGTCTGATTTCTATAAATGTCTTTGAGTTTGTCTTCTAAGTTCTAAAAGTTTTTCCTTGAGAAGGTCCTTGATGTCCACTGCCCTGGACGTTTTATTTAGTAGTTAATTTAGTTATTAATAAAACTAATTTTATTTTATTTATTTTTTTTTTTACAAATTTTAGATACATACCAGTGCTTTAAGGGCTGCTTTAACAGAAGGAGACTGATTCTAGTCCTGCACTGCACAGCTTTCCAAATTTAGATTATTCCGATTTTGTCACTGACTAAGCTTAATCCCCATCTGGTAAACCAACCGCATACAAAACCAGACTCGTAACGTTCATATCATTAAACAGGTCAAACTGAGTTCAACATATCAGTGCTCCAGACTCCATCACAAGGCTCAGTTTCTCCAGGAGAGTCGGTGACTCTGCAGTGCACGGTCCTCTCTGAGATCAGAGCAGCAGATCTCCGAGTGCTCTGGTTCAGAGCTGCTGCAGGACAATCCTTTCCTGAGATCATTTACACTCATCAGAACAGCAGCAGCCGTCAGTGTGAGATCAGCTCTTCTACACACAGCTCTGTGTACAACTTCTCCAGGAACATCCTCAACCACCACCATACTGGAACCTACTACTGCGCTGTGGCCGCTTGTGGGGGGATTATCTTTGGAAATGGAACAGCAGTAGAACTGGGTGAGTCCTCAGTACTACTCCTCAGTGTAAACTTCTTTAATAAAAGTTGTTATGAGACTTTTTGTGTTGTCTCTGGAGAGACCTCGTCAAGGGATGTCAGAAATTTCTATCAGTGTCTTTGACTGTGCTTCTGGCAGCAGGCCAACCTATCAAATCTATTGCAACCGTACTTTGGGTGCAATTCGATATTTGTAGTTCTGTGAACTGCACATACAGTGCACACATCAACTGCGTCGTTCAGGTGTGAAGTTCTAGGCTGCTGTTTAGTTTAAATGTTCGAGTAAAGCCACTGTATTTGTCAGACGTGTTTAGCGTGACATGTAGTTTGTTTAATATTAAATACTGATTTTTCATCCGATTTGTTTGACCTGCCTGATGTTTTGGTCCCTACCATAAAATCACTTCATTTCTACAATCAAAACCTAAAAATCTAAAAATATGAGGTAATATCTTCAGTTTTATGTGAATTTGATTTTTTTATAAAGTTATTAATAAGATATGATTGCAAGGGGCTCTAAGATGGTTCATCTTAAGATTCTCGGTGCAGTTACTAAAGATTTCTATTGTGGTTAATGTTGCATTTGGTGTGCATGCTGTGGATTGATAAACCTAAAAGTAAAAATGAAAGCTAATTTTGAGCTCCAAATGTTCTGTAATGCTCCCTGTTCCGGGCCTGTTGCATGGGTACATCAATATACACCAGGTTATCGCCTGTTTTATAGCGACTGTGGAACAAGTGTCCTTTTTGGGCAGCGCTAAATTTTGAGGAGCGTTTTAGAGGAATGTTTTATGAGAGTGTTTGTTTTCCTGGGCGCTTTGTAATTCAAAATCTGCAGTGAGTGTTGTTTTTCAAAAACGCAATGACCCACCACATGCACCCGTAATAGATTACTGATTGCAGTTGAAAGATTTTTTAGAGAATAGCCAACACTGAATAAACAGTATAGTAAATTTGATCCAGCATGTTTATGATATTAACTGATTGAGTCTGTAATTTTGATGATGTATGTTCTTCAGCCCAGCCTCTGGATCCTGTAGTGATCTGTCTGGGAGCAGCTCTGGGAGTGTGTGTGGTTGTGATTTCTGTCCAAACCATTTTAAACCGTAAAAGGAGAAACTGTGAACACTGCAGAGGTAAGTTTCTGATAATAAATTGTTTTTTTTAATGAAATGTTTCCATTAGATATGAAATTCCAGATTCACATTGACCAAGACATGAACTGGATTAGAGTGTGGTACTGATTTAACATGGCTGTTTGGAGTAACGTGATAGAAAGCAGGCATACTAAACTATGCTGTTTTAGCCAAACAGTTTATTTATATTAATCAGATAAAAGACTTCATACTCTGGTTTTATTGAGATCTGCTATATATATATATATATATATATATATATATATATATATATATATATATATATATATATATATATTGCTATAACTGTGTAATATTTAGTGGAATTTAGTGGAGGATTGATTGTAATTGTAATCTTTTTACTCCAAATATGTGTTAAATTATTAGATTTAGGCACTGCAGTATTAACCCAAATCAATGGCTAAAACTTCCAATATTCTAATTTAGGAATTATTTTTGTATTAATTTTTTTATTTTATATAGTCATATAAAGAAGTTTGGAAATCTCTGAGCAGTAAGTAATTAGTTAACCCATCCCTACTGTTAGCTGAAGTATATCAGAAAGGTATGTGCAAAAGTTGTCACATGTTCTATTTTAATGTTAAATAGAAATTGAGTACTAAAATTGTAGCAATGCCATATTCAATATTTAAATCTGATCATTTATTTCCTAACAAAACACTAACAGGGTGTTTAAACTTCTGCATATGACTATATACAATAATAACTCACACAGAGTTAAAATAAGTATTGCAATTTATTCATCTTTTTTTTTTTTTGCAATATAAATTATTATGTGAGCAGGAAGTTTTAAATTAATAATTGTTGTAAATTAATAAATATTGTAATATTTCAGATACATAAAGTTTTTTATTCGGGTTATTATCCTTGCAATTTAATAATGCAAAAAACATGATGAATTCTGGAAATGAATTTTATGATCGCATTATTCTCAGTGTTATACAGCTTTTCCTGATTACTAGTCATATTAACTTATTAGAGTCATTTTATACAGGGATCTCCAAACAAACTGATGGTGTATTACTTAAATTAGTCACTGAGCTTCTTGTATTTGTTATTCAGCAGAGAAACGTCAACAAGGGTCAGTCAAAGAGAAGACCACCAGACAGGTACGCCTTCAGTGGCGTTATTACTGATAGTAAACAGAGTCAGTGAAGTCTAAGAACTGAAACTCTCATCTTCATTCCTGCAGGGTGGTGATGCTGAGGAGCTGAATTACGCAGCTTTACATTTCCATGAAAGGAAAACTAAAAGAGGACGAGAGAAACGAGTGCAGACACAGGAAGACACTCTGTACTCTGCAGTGAGGAGCTCCACTGTTAATGACCGCAGTGTAACTCGTTAACTCTACTCTGCTTATGGACCTTATTTCTAATAACCTGCATCATCATTATCATCATCTGCTCGTTCAAGGCAGTGGTGGTGGTGGTGGTGGCGGAGGTGGTGCCAGGTACTCTACCCAAAACTAAACTGACTGTAAATAAACCTCCATGTCATACGTTTGTGTTTCTCCAGTTTCATGTAAATAGAAAAACACATCAGCTCTTATTAATAAAGCATATGGTGATGATCATGCGGCTGTCGGGGAGAGGAGGGGCTTTATTAGACCAATCAGTGACTAGAATAAATGGTTGTGGAATTGTGGAATTAGCCATTAATGGTTTAATATATACTTTATTGTATTTTTACTTTTTTTAAAAATTAAAATTACTGTTTTACTGCAGTCCGTCTGAATACACATGAAATATAATTTTCATATTGTGTTATACTGCATTTTTTTTTGTTATTTGTTCCCTGAAATTTAGTTCATTCATACTGGTTACATATTCCTCATGTGTATCACCATCAGTGTCAGATCATTTTCTATGTTACTAACTGTTTGCTGGAAAACTAACCATTTTTTATATTTTTTAATTCTATATAAATAATCCATAAACATATCAACAAACCTGGATACCTGACTTTACTGTACATCTGCATGCATTTATTCTGCCTAGGACCACCAAACGCCTAGAGGCATACCTCCTCCAGCACCATGTTACATTTATGTAGAGGCCTGTGTCCAATATTTATTTATTTGTTTGTTTGTTTATTTAAGCATTTATTTAAGACATTTTATTTAACGTTTGTGTCTCTTTATCCCCTACAATTTAACAGGAATTTGCCTTTAACTGATTGATGTATTGATGCATCGATGTATCAAATTAGCTCTGATTTATTGTTGCTCATACAAACACAGTTCAAGCTAAAAGACTCCTTATAACCTCAGCATGAATGCATTGGGGTCTCATGACATCACACAAACTCCCTACCACCTCAACCTCCTTCATTAAGAAAGTGAGGGCAAGTGAGGTTTCTGTTATATGGGCTCTTGGTGAAGTCTAACCTGAGTGCTAAAAGTCTAAACCCTACCTGAGTGCTTAGAGCGCCCTCTTGTGGAAAATCTTAGAATGGATTTCTGAGTGAGCTACTGAGTGAGCTACACACAAGGGCCACATGGTGCTTCTGATACCTCTCTACTAAAAGCAGAGCTCTAACTGGGCCTGCTGCCAGTGCTTAAGAGCGAGTTCACATGTACCATCATTGCCTGTGTATAAACAGCTATAAAAAAGAGCAAGGCTGGTAATCAAATATTGTTTGATAAATCACTGACTCATAAACGTGTTACGTACTTACTGTTTACTGTGAAAACGTCAGACAGGAAGACAGTCAGTAAGCATGGGACAACTTGGCTAAAGAAACACTAGTATGATTCAGCCAGGCGGGAGAGGATGGGATTGGTGTAGGGGGGAGTGCTGCTGGAGTGAATCACCTGTATAATCTTGGGCGGCCATGTTTCCTAGTAACCAGTGTTGTGCTTTTTTCTTTGTATTAATTTTTTGCTAGATTTTTATGCTCATACCTCACCTCAAGGGAACAAAGGTAACTATGAGTATATCATGACTCACCGGAGGAGCAGGATGACTGCCATATCACTCTTCTCTTTATAAACTTTATAAAGTTTCCATAAGAGAATACTGTATGGTGTATATAAACTACCTTCTATAGGCCTCTCAGCCCATGACCGGGGTTGGTCCTTGGGGTCCTCTGTGGTCAGCAACTATGTGTACATCCAACATGATTTTTTATTAAACATGTTGTAAATGTTAACATATTTAATAGTTTCATTTCTTAAAGAGCATACAGTATATGAAGTAACACATTGCATATTACTCCAGCTTTGACCAGCAGGGGGCAGCAGTTCTGTTTTGTCTTAGTCACTGAACTCCATTTTTTCCCCCTTCTGGTCCCTGATGGGTAATAATGGCTTTTAAATCTACCATCCTCATACGGTCAAACCCTGCTAGTCAAGATCTAGAATTAGGTATGCTCCTAAAACTTAAACTGCTGCTACTAACGTTATAATATTATGCTATAATGTAAAAATAGTTTTTGAAGGAAGCAAAGGGTCATATTGTGGTCAAACATGTGATAAACAACAAGCAGATAGAAAAAAAAAAAACTTGTGACTTCTGGCAGCCAATGAGCTCAGTCTTCTAAACCTAACCTGGTGAGGCGGTGTGGTGGTCTTGCTTTCTTTCCATTATCCAGTTTCAAGAACAGCGTCTTTTACAATGAGGGCTCCAGTTTGGTTGCTCATTTTACCTCTCTCCATGATCCGTAAGTTTACAAGTTCTGCTGAAAGAGTTTGGGATCCTAAGTAAGTCTCATTTTTGGTCTTATTGCTTACTGAGCTGGTTAAAATGGCTGCTCTCTTTGTTCTTTTATAGATCCTGCTCAGGCAGTTGACGTTTCTGCAGCATCATTCGTCTCAGTTGAGTCTGGTCAAAACGTTACTCTACTCTGTAAAGAGGTGGAAGGGTCTGATCATAGCAGTAAGATTTGGGTTTGGTACAAGCAAAGAACAGGACAGGAACCTCAGGAAGTAGCAATGAAATTAGGCAGCAAAGCACCTGGAACTTCATCAACCAGATTCAAAATAGTCCAGAGTTTTAATCTGACCATTGAGCAAGCTATTAAAGATGATGAAGGAATGTACTTCTGTGCAGTAGGAGAAGGAAACGCCATCTCCTTCTCTAAAGGCACTTTCTTAGTCGTGGCAGGTAATAATATTACTGTTTCAATACCGTAAATCTTTTATTGACATTGTGTTGTGCTTATTGTGTTTACATTGTGCTTATGTGTTTAATAATTATCTAACATAGATAAAAGTTGATAAAAAATGTGTGACTGAGCCTATATGCATCTTACAGTGTCTATATTGTATTGCCCAGGTCAACCCCAGTTAAACATATCAGTTCTCCAGACTCCAGCATGGGGGTCAGTTACTCCTGGAGAGTCGGTGACTCTGCAGTGCACAGTCCTCTCTGACCTCAAAGCAGCAGGTCTCCCAGTGCTCTGGTTCAGAGATACTGCAGGACAATCCTTTCCTGAGGTCATTTACACTCATCAGAAAACTGGCAGCCATCAGTGTGAGTTTAGCTCCTCTACAAACAGCTGCATGTACAACTTCTCCATCAGCAACTTCAGCCAGTCTGATGCTGGAACTTACTACTGCGCTGTGGCCGCTTGTGGGAGAATCATTGTTGGGAATGGAGCATCAGTAACCTTGGGTAAGCCTATATGGACGCTTTGTGTTGTGTTAGTGGATGCCTTAAACACTGTTTTTTGCTAAGTAATATAGACAGTAGTACATTACTGTATTCAACATTGTCTATTTTCTTAGTATTATATATAAAATGTACATTACAAGTCCAAAGTTTAGACACACCCAACTAAATGGATGTAGTTGGTGGTCTCAGAGATTCTCCAGTCGTACACTGAACAGCTCCAACTGATGAGTCTGAACCAGTCCATATCCTGATACACCACATCTACTCCTGATGTACACAGTATGATACTCCTCCATATCTCCACCTCTAATATATATTTAGTGGTGTAAAAACTTTGATCTCTTTTTCTGCACAGTGTAAAAGCTCTAGTTCTCCTTTCAGGTTAGTGAATATTCATGATGGACCGACCAATAGAATCGCTCCAAACCTGCTTAGTAATAAACCTTGTTTTATCAGCTCCACTGCAGGTTAAGAAAGTAAAGCTTTAAGATCAACATAAGGGGAACCATCTGTGTGTAGCCAGGTCTAAAATTCTGACTGGTACTGTATATATAAGTTGTATAACAGTATATATATACACAATAGAACATATAGAGATAAGTACTTTAAATTCAGTTTAAATGGAAAAGAAAAATAATTTCTCAGGTTTTGTTTCTATTGTGCGCACTGTCATTCTATATGGAAAAGATTAAGTGGTGGCAGTAGCCGTAATCATGTATGCACCATCTGTAAATGCATTTCTTTCATGGTTTTATTCACTTTCTAAAGTTCTATTTTGAGGATACAGTGAAACAACATGAGCATGATTTGCTGCTATTCCAACAGCCATGACAGCGAACCACGGACAGCAGAGCTATCTCATTTAACATTTCTGTTGGGGTCATATGGTGATAAGGTATAATATAGATTTATGTAAGTGAATCATTTTTACATGAGACTCAACTGTTGAGAAAGCACGCTTGTGGTACGAGACCATCAGGTCAGGTTACTCTTATTATCGCACAGTCACAGTAATGATGTACAACTGGCCACCAAACATGGTCCCAACAAGCTTCCATCAAACACACTTACAACTTCCCAGCACTTATCATAAACACTTACCTACCCAACAACAACCTATCAAACATTTACCCCTGAGGATAAATCACCTCTATGATAATGCTAATTAATTTTAACACCACTGTGGTATTCTCAAAGTACATTAGCGCTAAACTAGCAATTCAGAATACAGAAGGCCTGGTGTCACTCCACCTCCAAACCTCCACACCATCTGCTGCATGGGATGGATTATCACAGGACACCATTAGGAGCCTCCACAGTTCTATGCTGAGACGTCTGGCATATTGCATTAGCAAACATGGTGGCCTGACACCACACTGGGAGACTTTACTTCTGTATGTGTAGCTCAATAAATATTGATCATATCAGTCTAAATGTATCATCATTTATTTATTCCTGGTAACCTTTATATTCCCTCCCAGTAACACTGAAATCCCTTACTTCCTTCAGCTATTCGTTTGATGATGGACTTCTTCAGTGTCCCTGTGAAAAGTATGTTATTGTGCTATATAACTCTAATAAAGGAATATACAGTAATTTCAGCTAATATCTTACAGGACGTCCTGTGGATCCCATTGTGTTCTATCTGGCCACAGCTTTGGGGATCTGTGTGACTGTGATCTGCGGTCTCGCCATTCAGATCTGCAGTGGTGAGTGTAGATGAATCTGTTATGCAGTATATGGTGTTATTATGATTCTAGATTGGATTCCATTTAGCAAATCCGATGTCATAACAGATCAGACCAGCTCTAATCTCACACTGCCTGATGTCACTAATATCTTTTTGGATTATCAGTGACTGTGCTATTCACAACACCATTGTTATCCATGACACCAACTTACAACTACTCACCCAGGCCAGATTCCCAAACTCTTAGCTACAGCCATACTGACCCACACTCCTCTATGTGTTGTTTATTCATCCCTCGTTCCTCACATAGACTCCCATTTATTTCTAGACATTTACTGGATAGCAACAAGCTGAAGCTGTGCAATCACTCTGTCATCTTTCTTCTCTCCTTCATAGTGAGACAGCACAATTCAGTGGTGGAGAACAAAATCAGTCAGGTACTACATGTTCACTCCTCCACTCTGACACTGTTTAATCCCCACTCAGTCTCTAATCTTCAGCCTGTAATAATTCATATTCATCTCTACAGGACGCTGCAGCTGTGGAGCTGAACTACGCAGCCAGAAGCCTGAGAAAGAAGAGTGGACGTTCTGGAGACAGTGTTTACTCTGAAGTCCGATACTTCACCGTTACTGACCCCAACAATCACTAACTCACTGAACCCTCTCCTCCTGTATCAGTGTTAGTGGAGTTTGGGGACGTGTTCTGTTTACTGTCAGCTTTGTACTCTGTATCTCTGTATTAGTGTTGGTGCTGGTGTTAGTCAGGATCTACAGTCCTCTGATACACTCTGCTCCAGTGTTGGGTAAAGGTTCAGTTCTCTGAAGAAGGAGAGTGAGAACACAGTTTTAGAGCCTGTGGTCACTGAAGTCTTTCACACCTTGTGAACACGCTTATGAGCTCAGATGGTGTCTGATACCAGGCGTTGTAGACTGTTGTGAGATTTTCCACTATATATGGAGAGAGAGAGAGAGAGAGAGAGAGAGTTTATACTGGCATGCAATTATTATTAATGTTAATCTTTGATCCAGTTTTTTATGGTTTTGTTGATATATATTTAGTATATGGTATGCTTGGCATGTTGCGCTCTGTTTATTTTTCTTTGTTATATTTATACATTTTTAAGTCTTACCTTACGATGTCTGGCAAAAAATAATAATCAGTAAGATTTTTTTTTCCTAAAAACTACATTAAATGTAAACTGCTTGCTTATTTACTGCTACTACCTATTCCATTTATTCCGGATTTATTCCAGATATCAGTTTTTGATAACTTGGTGTTTTTCCCCATAAAGCCATGTTTATATATCACACTGTTAAACTGGTTCAGTTCTAATTAGAGGATCCTGCTGTTAAAAATATTTCCCCCGCTGTGATGGTGTATTTAGGCAAAGAGAATTTCAGTTCTGCTTTACACTGCATAAACATTGTATGATGTATCAGCTAATAAAAGTTTAATATTACTCTGAATTCATGTCACTGTGTATCATAACCCATGATAAAAGTCTCCTAAACATTAAAATAAATTTTCATTAAAATGAAAATCCAGATTATAAGACTTTTCTGGATGTATACTAATCTGAGTTAGTAGCTTCAATAAATTTTTAACACAGTATAATTTAAAAATAAAAATATTATAGTCTAAGGACCCACACTGGGACAAGCAAACAGATCCAGCTGTACAGAATGAACTGCTAGAAAGGAAAGTGAATAAAACAATGCTCATATATTAATGTACAGTTTATTGGACATGCCCTAATGTCTACAGCATGGGGGTCCGTAATTAGAGGCAGTTCTACTGAAAACCTTAACAGTCCTACATCAGGTCTCAAACCTTCCCAGGCAGACACTGTGGTCTCCTTATAAATGACTGCTTCTCTGTGGAGAGCTTATAAAAGAATATGAGGAGCACAAATACTGATAAGATCATTAAACTCAAGCAGACAGAATCAACCATGTGACTTTTACCAGCCAATGAGATTCACTTTAAGAAACCAGCAAGCCAATGCAGTTTGGGGCTTTGTTCTGTCAGGTCCCTGCCTTCATGTTTACCTTCAAGTTATTATCATTCCTTTTCTGATGATGGCTCCAGCTGTAATCATCATCTTACTGCTCTACAAAATATGTAAGTTACATAAAGTTACCCAGAAAAAAAATATTTGTATTTTTTATTTTTGTTATTATTATGCTTGTTTTAAATTTAATCAGCAAAGTTACTTATTGAGTCTGAACCTGTTTTTTTTTAGATTCTGTTCAAGCAGTGAGAAACTCAGAGGCATCGGTCATCTCAGCTGAGCCTGGTCAAGCGGTCACTCTCAACTGCATGTTTGCCAATGAGTCAGGTGTAGATGTTAAGATGTGGTACAAGCAGAGACTGGAGCATGCTCCACTGGAGGTGGGAACACATTTAGAAGGAAAGTCAGGCATGATTTCAAATAAATTCGACAGATCAAGATATAAAATCAGTAGAACTGCGAGCGGCGTTTCTCTCCGTATTGAACGTGTTACTAAAGAGGACGAAGGAATGTACTTCTGTGGAGCAGCTGGGACGAAGACACTGGACTTTTCTAATTCTACATTCTTAGCTGTGACAGGTAATATAACTGATTTACTGTCTACTGTTTCCTTTACATGTAAAATCAACAAATTATAAATTTAAAAAATCATATGAAGGCTTTGTAAATACTGTAAATCTATTATCTACATATATATATATATATTATATACAGTAATAATGTGTCCAAAACATTGTTACTATCAAGACTAATGTAAACATATTCCAAAAATTTTTTATTTGTCTCAGTCATAATTTTCATTATGTATTTTGTTATTTCATTGTTATTATATAGTTATTACACTGTTTTAATAACTGCTATCAAATACAAATTCTTTCACTGTGTATATCATGTATTTCAGGCCAGCTGGACATATCAGTGCTCCAGACTCCAGTAGAGGGGCCAGTTTCTCCAGGAGAGCCGGTGACTCTGCAGTGCACGGTCCTCTCTGAGATCAGAGCAGCAGATCTCCGAGTGCTCTGGTTCAGAGCTGCTGCAGGACAATCCTTTCCTGAGATCATTTACACTCATCAGAACAGCAGCAGCCGTCAGTGTGAGATCAGCTCTTCTACACACAGCTCTGTGTACAACTTCTCCAGGAACATCCTCAACCACCACCATACTGGAACCTACTACTGCGCTGTGGCTGCTTGTGAGAAGATTATATTTGGGAATGGAACAGCAGTAGGTTTGAATGGTAAGTTTTTATGCACACTTCCAGGCACTCCTGCAGTGTATAAGTGTTTCTCTTTTTTACGCTCAGTGGAAGAACCTGACAGTGAATTACAGTAATATAAAATTAAGATTTATTAATTCTTTTATGTGGCCGGAATACAAAAGAACCAACAGGTATATTGTATACTATCTATATTGAGCTGCAATTTTACATAATAAGTATGCTAAAAATTTTAATCTGCCTCGGCTGATGATTCCTGTCTTACAGAAGCTCCTGTAGATCCTGTAACGATGACCCTGGCGGTGTTTTCAGCAGTGTGTGTGGCTGTAATCTGTGCTCAAACCATTTTCATTTATAAAATGAGGAGATCTGAACACCGTGCTGGTGGTAAGTGTTCATTATGAACACTGAGCTGAACATTCTGATAGATATAAGATATTGATAAAGCTGATTAATAAGTTTAGCCTCATTAAACTGTATCTGAAAGTAATGCTGAGGTTTTATCTCCTCTACAGAGGGCGTTCAGGAGAGAGGTGTGAATGAGAGGACCACCAGACAGGTACTCTTTATCCAGTTACTCTCTTTACACTACATTTTACCTCCAGCTGAGGATCTGATATGGTTCAAATTTCAACCGGAGACAAATCAGTCTGTTTCTGTTTCTGAGTTCCTATTACTGCACTGTAAACACTACCACCGTACGGTCATACGCAAAAGACACTGCTACTCAGGTTACATGTTTAACTGATTTTCCAAGTGAACTTAAGTTACATATCCTCTACAGTGTCTAATATATTTATTTACAAATCAAGCAAAATTGTAGTGCAGAAGTGCAAATAAGTTTATTTAATATTAATATGTGGGGAAACATAATATCTGAGATGTACAAATTCATGTAATGTGTGTGTGTGTGTGTGTGTGTGTATATATATATATATATATATATATATACACATATTAATATGAACAATTTCGATTAATTTTTAAATAAATATATGAAACAGATATGTTTAATATTAATATGTGGGGAAAAATAATATCTGAGATGTACAAATTCATATATATTAAATACAGTAAATCTTGGAGTAAATCATTCCTTGTTATTTGTCCTATTTTCCAATTTTCAAATGATATAATTGGTGTTGTGTTATTCTCATACACTCTATGTAGGATTTATTAGTTTACAGCTAATATGAGTTTAACACGTCACTAACGCTTCTTTATTTGTTCCATTTTCTAAAGTAGATTTGAAGTGATCACTCATTTGAGGCTAACTTCTAAAGAAGCATTCAATAATTTGTCAGTTTGTGACCAAAATTCCAAATAAGGATAATTTCATGGATCTATGAAGGTTAATCTGTAAACAAGGATGTAACTGAACAAAGCCCCAGACTGCATTAGCCTGTAATCCACCTCCGGTAAATACCAGTAAAAGCTTTTTACTCTGAGGTTCTCTATATCTCAGTAGATGATGATGTTTATTAACACAGGAACAAAAAACTGAGAACCTGAATTACGCTGCCATAAACATCCAGGAGAGGACCCCCAAAAGTGGAAGAGTGAAGAAGGACCAGCCTGGAGACACTGTGTACTCTCATGCGAGAAGCTCCAAAGCCGCTGCTCATCGCTCACACCGCTAGTTTCCTGAGATGATCCTGAGTGAAGATTTTTCACACCTCAAATAACCAGGCTTGTTTTCTTCAGCTGTTTGATTCTTGTTGTTCTGCTGGTTTAGTTTTTTCTTCATTACGCTGGAGGTGCTCAGACTTTTGCACATGACTGTAAGCTTGTAAGCAGTACAGATTCCGACAGGTCGCTGATGACCAAATGGTAATTGTCTTTAACTGGGTGGTTTGTTTTTCTGTAGCCGGTGTTTTTTTTATTACTGCAAATTAAAAATAATAATTCTTCTCTGTGGAATCCGTCATAATTCTTAAAGCTCCTGCTGGTTTTAGTTTAGGATCTGTTAATCTTCCTATCGATAACACTTTTTTAAAACACAGTAAAACCCGTAAGAAGAATAGAATGAAGATTTAGAATCATTTTTAGGATCATGTCTGTATATCGTCGTTGTACAAAGAAAAACAGGTATCTCCAAAAAGGGCAACTTTATAGGAGAGGCCAAAAACCTCCTTTCATTTGAATGGAAGTCAGTGGAACCAGACGTCTTTCTAAGCAGCTTTGGGCCATTTCTGTTGGTCCATTCTTCATGAAATCTCCACACAGTGTAAACAGCAGCTCATGTGATCAAACAAAGCAAAAATGTAAAAATCAACAAAAATGGAGATACATGTTTTTCTTTGGACAGCGACGATATATTAGTTGAGTGTCTGTGAACCTGAACTGATATTAGTACACATCAAACTATACCAAACACATATGCTATTTTTATTTGTTCATTTTATTGTCTGTGTAATATATACAGCTCTGGAAAAATTTCAGACCATCTGAAAATGATCAGTGTCTCTAGGTGTACAGGTTCTGGGTTTGTGTTGGACCAGAATCCCTCAGTTCTGTTTGATTCTCTACACTACTGGAACCATGTCTCCCAAACTCCAGATCAGATATTGTATTAGATCTGTGTATTTAGAAAATCACTAATGACCTCCAGAAGCCTGTTTTTAGAACCATGCTCGCTGTGCGTTTCACCCCAGCCACCGCTCGCCAGTCTCTCTGTAGGTCACCTGAGGTCATCTTACGGTGGGTAAGGGACATTGGAATGAGGTGGCCCTCATCACGGTCAGTAGAGAGGGGGTTTGGCCCTCTGCCGGTCTGTAGCTGTGTTGTCCTGTGTGTTTGCTGCTGGACCTTGTTCTTATGAACCAGACGCTCACTGTATCTGCCAGTAAAGCTAGAACCCAACCTTCGGTTCCTCACTGAGAACCTGCTGTACATGTGGAGATGCTGATTTAAGAAGATCATACAGTATCATACAGCAAGCGGAGATCTAGGCATCCACAAAAAAAAAATCTATGTCTGTACTGTCATTGTTTATGGTGCTGAACCAGATTAATGTTACTGTCCATGGTACTGAAAACCACCTGACTTCAGTTTGTAGAGTGGATTATCTTACCATTCTGTCTTTAGCTTCATTAATTTTTTTTTCTGTTTCAATCTTTATAATGTTTCAGACTCTCTAAAGGTCTCTCTAATAGGAGAAATATAAGCCATAAAGTTTGACACGGAGTATATCTTCACTGACCAAAGGAAAATATGTATCTCCAAAATGGGAGGAGTGACTTTGCAGGAGAGGGCTAATTTAAATTCAATGTAGGTCAATGGAACCACACTTCTTTCCAAGCAGTTGTGGGTCATCTCTGTTTGTCTATTAACCATGATTTGTTTACATGATGTAAAGAGCAGCCTGACTGTGGTCAAATGATCTTTTGAAAAGGTAATTGTCGACCAAAACCAAGGATTATGACATTATTTTTTCAACTGGACACGACAAAGATATACTGTAAATGGCTATTGCTTTTATATATAACCAAACTATAAGTAAACAACATTCCTTTAGTCCACACCACTAAACCCAAAGTCATGTTCCTTCAAAATAGAGGACAATAATAACGTGCAGTTTTCTGTCCACCACCAACACAGGGGACATCAGCGCCCACACACCTTCAATTGGTTAAGGCCTTCAGGGTAAGGTTCTGAAGGGTCGGGGTGGAGCTGATGTCCAAATTGACCTTTGCCATTGGCTAAAAGGTTTTCCATCGTACAAACAACCCTTTAATGAGTGAATTCAGTTGCGTTGACGTTGCAACCCACTGCTGACAATATAGGTTCTCATATATGTTATATATAATATAACTGCATATATTAGTATACCTACTTTTATTACCAGCAATAGTTATAGATACTACTTTTACTACTACAATGCCAGCCATCACAAATTATTTAAACACCATACAGGCCTGTAAAAAGATAATTGTAAAATATATTTTATAATATTTTGATTTTATTTATTTCTACGTCAGTGCAGAAGCTTATCAACAGCTTTAGGCCTCCTGTCTTAATTGGGAATTGTTTCGCGCCGCATCCACTGGCGACAATACTCACAGTGGGGTGGGCTCTACCCTGTTTTAATGTATGGGGTCTTATTAGGCAATGGTCCCCCTAGAGAATGTTCAATCAGGGAATGTATAAAAAAATGGCTATTTGGTCAAAATTGGCACATAGTAGAAATCTCTCTCTTTGGAGTTTGGATTAAACACAGAAACCAGCACTGCCTTAAACGCCATATCACATGGCCACTCACGACAGACTGAGGCAAAGGTAAATCTCTTAGCTTCCACAATGTATATTACTTAGTATTATAGCATGATGAAACTGCAAGTATGGTTAAATCACTAGATGATATCTGATACTTGGTGTCACACGGTTTCCCAATACATATAATAAACCCACGTAATGTAAAGAGCTGGAACTAGATTATTATTTCCATCTTTGTTGGTCAGTCATTCGTGTATAGCCGTTCAGCTAGCTAAGCTATTGTTAGAGTTAGGCTAACACTTTTATCTCACATAAACCCGATGTAGTAAGTGTAACTAGCTAACAAGCTACTGTTTACACTCCCTATAGCCAGCGTGATGCACCTACAATTCATACTGTAGGTGGATAAATTCACTGGAACTGTTTATGTAACTGTTTGACTCTGTATATTACTGATATTGAATAACCAGTAATAATTATTAAATATGTTTATTTTAAACTAGAACCATTTTTTCCAGGTGTGCTTACACACAGAACAGTTCAGCCTCCACATTTAACCCCTCCGTACAGTCAAACACTCACACCCCTGTGAACATATACTAGAGGCCAGTGAGCACATGTACCCAGAGCCATGGGCAGCCCCACCCATGGAGCCCGGGGAGCAGCTGGTTGTTACTCAAAGACACTTCAGTCAGGCTCGTTCCATTCAGGGAACTGAACCAGTGATGTTTTGATCACAAGGCTGGTTCCCTAATCTCCAGCCCAGTCCAGTTTTCAGTCAAAATCCAGACCTCAACTTCAGCAATTACTTTGTGGTGTGAAACTAGAGAACCCCTAATGATATGATATGATTCGGCCTACAATTTTCGACAATCTTCTGATATGATTGCGCTTCACAATGATTTAGCGAGGTTTTATTGACATTGATTGGGCTGAGCCAGCAATTTGAAACTTTTTTCACATACGGTGAGAGGCCAGCAACAGCAATTAGAGCAGGAAGGCAGTTGCACCCTGCTGTTACAGATCCTGTGGGAACTGAAAATATAAAACTTTGTGATGAATTGGAGAAAGTTAAATATATCGGTTATGAGGCAAGGGAGGGACAAATATAGAGAGCCACGCACTCATGGTTCCTGAGAGGAAATCACTACTGCCCTGGGGTTGTTTTCTTCTGCCATTTCCTGGTTTATTTAAGTGCTGACTATGTACCTCTAAAACTACAAGTGTATGGTGCTGTCTGCTTTTGGGGCCCTGCCTACAACACGCAAGCTCTGATGCACTCACCGTCAGTAAACCACAGTCTATTAAACAAGATAGTCTTGTGAAGCAGGGTTGGGAAAATTACAATGTGGTGTTTCAGTAGACTTGAACAAATGAGAGTTTCACACCCCCCACTGCCCTCTGCTACTGTGAGAGAGAAAGATTAGACCATCTAGTAGGTGGACAGGTAGTTATCAACAGGTTCAGGGTGTCCACAGAGATGTCTCTGTGCAAAAGCTTAAACAGGCCTCGGACTCCTCAGACGGCCCTACATTAGGAACTGATATGCTTCTGGGACAGATTTCACCACATAGGCTCAGGCAGGGCGAATTTCAGGGCCTGGGCACAGTGATCTGTTGTGGTTTTTGGGGTGGGGTGGGGGCAATGTGATGGGGTGTAGGGGGCAGAGGCCAATAATGGCCAACACATGAGACCAATGAGGGAATTCCCCATGTAACTTTCCCCTGGGATCCATTCATATTTCCCTCAATGAGCTGCAGTGCCCCAGCACCCCCAGTGTCTCAGTTCAGTTCAGCTTTACTGGCATGACTGTATCACACACACACACACACACACACACACTCACACACACTCACACACACACACACACACACACACACACACACACATACACACACACTCACACACACTCACACACACACACACACATACACACACACACACACACACACACACACACACACACACATACACACACAC
This sequence comes from Prochilodus magdalenae, assembly GCA_024036415.1. Classification (NCBI taxonomy): domain Eukaryota; kingdom Metazoa; phylum Chordata; class Actinopteri; order Characiformes; family Prochilodontidae; genus Prochilodus; species Prochilodus magdalenae. The sequence goes on from JAMWET010002873.1 coordinate 268,315, forward strand.
TCACACACACTCACACACACACACACACATACACACACACACACACACACACACACACACACACACACATACACACACACTCACACATGCACACGCACACACACCACACACACACTCACACACACACACACACACACACACACACTCACACACACACACACACAAAAACACACACACACACACACACACACACACACACACACATACACACACACTCACACATGCACACGCACACACACCACACACACACAAACACACGCACACACACACACTCACACTCACACACACACACAAACACACATGCACACAAGCACACACACACTCACACACACACACACACACATACACACACACACTCACACACACACACACACACATACACACACACACACACTCGCAATCACACACACACACACACACACACACGTACACACAACACACACTCACACACACACACAAACACACACGTACACACGCACACACACACTCAAACACACTCACACACACACACACACTCACTCACTTTACAAGCACCACATATTCTACATATATCTACAGTACTTTATACATTAAATATTTTATATATTTTACTATATACATATATATCATATTTATGGCTGTGGCATTCCTCTACATATCTGCCAGCCGGAGCAGAGTTTCGGCCCTCTCCCAATAAAACTCAGACTATGGAAGTTTATTGAAGGCAGGGCTCTCTTTACTGAACTTCCTGAAGTAGTGATCTCTGATGTGTCTGTATTTCTGACTCCTGTCTTCACTGTGAGTATGGTGGTTATGTAGAAACACAGAGTTCGGAGCTGAAAATTTAGCAAGGAGTTCAACTATTAGAGCAGATAGCAACAATAGTTCTGATCTGTATGAATGGTATTTGGGATTTAACAGAATAAACAGGGAGGAAGATGAATGTGGTGCAGTTGATTGCCTATAATTTGATTGAGTTGAGATTTTTTACTCTATTTTCAAATAAAAGTTTTGGGTGACTGTTGACTTTTAGTGCTTTCTGTCTAGCGCCAGCATTTAATTAAAATAAATACAACAACAAGAGTAAAAATAGACCTTTAAACTATTTAAACTATTTAAAATATTTAAAATATTAATAGTGAAAACCTGCATTAACACCATTGTAGACAGTATTAATAGATACAGCTTGTATATCGTATGTAGATGTGTTCTGACTGCATGTAGTGTCATTCTAAAGTACACCTTGTGTCCTGTGACCCAGAGCTAAAGCTGAGCTTCCTGTGGAAACTTTGATGAGTGAGCTAGGGGTTGTTTTTCTGAGAAACCCAATCGGAGGTCTTCAAAGTGGTGTGCAGAGATAAAGCGGTGAGACTCTAGCAGTGCGGTAGGTGAGGGAGTAAAGGTATAGAGGAAAGTCAAGCTGCAAAAACCACCAACGGCCTAAACAACACCCACAAGCAGAGGCGTCCACTGACACGTCAAAGACAGGGAGTTTCACAAACACAGACAAACACACGCTCGCACATTTCACGTATCGCCACTGTCCAAAGAAAAACAAACTCCAAAAAGGATCTCTTTACAGGACAGGGCAAAAATCCAATTAACTTTAATGTAAGTGAAGAGAACAGACTTTTTTTTAAATTTGGGCCGTTTCTATAGATCCATTCATTGTAAAATTTTCACAGTGTAAACAAAAACCACTGTGTTCAAATGATGCACAAAAGTAAAAATCAATAGAGATGCATGTTTTTTATTGGGCAATAATAATATTTAAGAATGTGACATTATCTATGATCATTGGAACATTTAAACAGCTATATAAACATACACTGCATTAGAGAAATGTCAGTATTGTCATTATTAAAATAGCTATAATCAAAATATTTGTGAAACAAACGCATGCATGTTTACTGAGAAAGTTTAAACTTTATTTTATTATTTAAAAAAATAAAATAAAACAATTTAATTATTAAAAAACTCAAGTATACTGTGGGTCAGATTTCCTACACTGTAAAATGTGCACCCTAAAAATGACTTCAGTTTGTTACAGGTAATTGAATATGCTTTATTAAATTCAAAAATGACTTTTAATTAAAAAGAAGTTTCTTCAAAGTATTTTTTTTTAGGTTGAATAAAATTGCTTGTAACAATATGAAGTCATTTTCTTACAGTGTGTTGCACATGTTCTTAAAAATCTAGCAGCTAAAGCTCAGGTCTGAAAGTGGATTAGCATTGTTGTCTGTTTTTTTAAAGTATTTATTACACTTTGCACACGATCTTAACTACAGGAAGTAGGGTAGCATTGAGGGGATGTGGGTGTGAAGCCTGCCTTTAACTTCTATTCTCTTTTCTCTCCATGTGAACTTCCTTCTGCTGGGTAAGTAAATGTCTATGCTTCAGTGTACAAGGTGGTCAGTTCACAGTAATGAACCACCCTGAGCTAAAAACTCTCCTGTCTGATTTTTGTGCCTCGACAGTGTCACACCCTGTAATGCATATTCATGAAGTGAGTGATAATATCTGAAGCTCAGTGCTGCCCCCATGTGCCTGTGCCTGTGCTGATGCCACTGAAACTGAGGCTGAATGAGCAAACGTATTCAGACTTTGATTCTAATGACTGAGTTTAGCTGCTTCACACTGCACAGGGCCTGGAGGATAGGGAAGCAAATCGCCCTAAATCGACCAGATGTGACTAAAGTGCCCTCTAGCATGGCACCCAACCTCAACCTCTTCCTTGAGTGCTATGAAAAGGGCTGGACACACTGCCCACTTGTGTGTGTGTGTATATGTATGGGTGTTTCACTGAATAAGAAGGGGGGCACTCTCCATGGTGCTGAAAACCATCAGCAAAAAAATCTGAATATAAAAATTCTGTAATGTTTCTCTTTAATAAAAAGACATAGATTTCCTTTATTACACTCTCTCTCTCTCTCTCTCTCTCTCTCTCTCTCTCTCTCTCTCTCTCTCTCTCATGTACAAGTCAGTGATATTACTACATCTGTCTACTGCAGAAAATGATGTCTTAGCAAGTTTAATAATCTTAAACCTAATCTGATATTTACATGCATATCTGATTTTTATCATTTTAAATGATTTAATATAATTTTAGAACTAAGTTACATAATTAACTTAATCTTTACATTACCAAACTATACTGGCAAATAATTTTTTTATAAAATAATGTTATGCTTATTTTAACCACAGTCTTATCTCCACACTGAAGCTATTTACAATAATAATAACAATAATAATGATGATGCCGATGCATGCAATAAGCCATGGTGTAGAATATGACTTAATCACATACCCGTTACTGTCACCACATAAAAACGTAGAATATTCCATTATATATGGAATAGATGTTTAATGTCAACACAGTATCTATAAAATACTTAACTATCTATGTAATTGACATTATCATGGGGCCCCTGGTTCATGGGATTCGACTTCTTGCATTACATTTGCTTACTGGGAGATGATGGTACCACACTGAGCTTGTGCTAAAAGATCAGCGTTTGTGGATTCAATTTCCAGTGTGGCATTCCACATCAAGGAAACCCTATTCCGTCAGATTGTCCACAAAGACTAGAAAGCCCAAGAAAGTGTTGGTCCAAAGCGGAAAGTGATAACTGTAGTTCTGTCCTTCACCACAAGGGGGTATTTTTTCTCCACACATTTTAGCTTATCAGCCAACATGCATGGAACTTCTATATCATAAGGTGGCCAGCTATAAAAATCATTTAATCACATGTAATCAATAAAACATAACAATCATACACATCAAAAATCATACGTATGTATGTATAAAGCAATACACCAAACAGGTTGCCTTGGGAGAATAAGGGTCAGTCTGCATTGTGATGGTATTTGGTATTTAATAGGAAACCTTGTTTTACCTAATAAAGAAATGAATATACAAGAACTTCCTCAGTCACTGTAGACAGTTGGACAAAAACTGAACATCTGTGCAGGCATCTAGGAGAACCCAGTCCCTCCCAGAAGCCAGTTTCCAGAAATCAGTAATACCCTTTCTCCTGTTATGGTGCTGAATCATGATTTGAACTACTAGGTGCTTTTATAGGTCCCTGCTCTTCTGTTGACCTGTATAACACAAGTAGGGGCTGGTCCTAAGTTTATTGTGTCAGCCTCCGGTGCAGCCCCTCATTTGCATGGGAGTTTACCAAGAAAAAGGTGAGGACTCCAGAGAAGAGTTTGAGGCACAGCGACAGCTGACGGTGTGGTTTACTGGCTGGAGGCTTGCACTACAGGGATCTCTTCAAGCTATGGACAGCTATGGTGTTAAGAAGGTCCCTACTGGTCTATCGTGAAGGTGGTTGGTGGTGACAGGGAGTCAGATGGGACTGGACAGGCCATACAGATGTGGATATGACAGTTTGGCTTTTTCCTGGAACCAAGGATGTGTGGATGGTGTGGATGGGCCTCCTGCCAGAAACTGGGGTCAACATTTCACTGTGCCTGAGACCGGAGACAGTTTCTCTCACAGGTGACAGACATGTGTAGCTCTGTCTTGGCTTTCCCGCAGTCATCTACAGAGGGTGATTGGTCTACAAGTCTGTCTGGTGCCTTCCGACCTGAGGATGTAATTGTTCACAATGGAGGGGAACAGGCAGGAACAAGCCATGCCTGGAGGCTAAGAGGGACTATATGGTGGAGAAGAGTTTGGGAGTGATGGTTGACCTTTATGGAGTCAACATGGTAAAGATACACAGTGTGTGGGAGGAGCCATGAAAAGATGGAGCCCCAGTTATGCTGGTTGCTAATGGACAGTGTTCTGGATTGGACTGGATTTTAGGAATTGGTTTATGGATCATTGGAATGAACCCTCATTAGAAGCATGGGAGGCTATGGATATTGCTGGGGTGAAGGGTGTAGCCCTGAATGTATAGACTCATGGACACTGTAAAGTTGGAGACTAGTTCAGTAAGCTGCTGGGGAATTTGGGCTTTGGTGTTGAGCAGGTCTGTTCTTGGTAGATGTTGGATCTGGAAAATCAACACTGTATTGATCACTGTGGACTGGCATAACCATAACCTGCAGAGGAAACAATGGCAATACCAGCCAGTCAATCATCACGATGGACAAATATGAAACACCATATGAAACAACACATTTGGCATATATAGTGGTCATCTTGAAAAACTAGAATCTAGATTATCCTTTTATTGGAACATGAAAATAAACTGTAAGTTTTAGAAGTTTGGGAAAAAAAATGAAAAATTAAAATGAAAGTAAAATAAAGTAGTAACATTCATAATTCTATAAATTTTAATTTTTTAATTACTAAATTATTCAGTATTCACCTTTATGTTTTATTGTATATCAACTGATTTATTTAAGATGTGTATACGTGTATTCACATACGTGTATATGTGTATATGCATATGTGTATACGTGTATACACATACGCATACACATTCACACATATACACATACACACATATACATATATACATATACACATATATACACCTATACATATACACATATACACATACATATATACATATACATATATATAGATGATGTTGAAAATGTAGGCTATAAGATATACTTTTTTTTATATACATGTTTTTTTAAACATGCTATGGCAGAGACACAGATATAGCTGAGCTTCCTGTGGAAACTTTGATGAGTGAGAGAGGAGTTGTTTTTCTGAGATAGTGGTCAAAGTGGTCTATGGAGACGAAGCAGTGAAACTTGAGCAGTAGGTGAAGGAGCGAGGTACAGATGACCGCCGAGCTGCAGAAAACCACCAACAGCCTAAACAACAGCCACAAGCGCCCACTGACACGTCAAAGTCTGGGTTTCACAAACACACACAAACAAGCCCGGACAGTTCCACCACCCTTCTAAACTCAATAACCACATGTCCTAGTCATCTTTCTCTTTTATATACCAAAATTACTGAATCTTAGAAATCATACACATTAAGAATGATCCAATAGACATACAGTGTATGAGTTACCCCACAATAACACACTTTATACAGAGTTCATTAAGTTTATTAAACCAGGCAGGAAATTATTAATATTAGCATTAATGCTAATCATCACAGAGTAGCATAGAGAGGTAGATCTATGTAAATGTAGCGATTGTGTGAGCAGAGCGTTGCAGCTATAGACTTTTACAGTAATATGAAACAAGCAAAAAAGACTATTACATCATTAATAATAATAATAATAATAATAACACTACACTCAACATATGAATATTAATTTATTAATGTGTTTAAATTTAGGTCTGTAAATTTCTGTATACCTGTATATTAAAAATGTTCAAATGCTCTCGTAATGGAGTCAAAGGTCATTTTTATTATTTACTTGTAATCATAAAACATGACAATAAAAAAACAACAAGCCCGCCAAAAACAACGAAACAAAAAAAAAAAAAACAAGGGGAAAGAAAGACCGCAATAACCCAACCTCATCCTACCCCCATCACCAGACAGCTTGCAAGCATGAGCAGCATAAACCCTGCAACCAAATGCAAAGATCACAGCACCCAGCAGATGAAGACAGGAAGTGGGAGGAGACTGAGAGAAGAGACAGGACATTGGTAACAGTCACATGGTGGTCTAGGAGGAGCCTCAGTGAGGACAGATCAAACCGGACCTGCAACATCCACCAACATTTACATGCCTTATGACTGAGATATTCTGAACCGGAGCCTCAAACACTCTTCTAAAGATCAGATTCACCATCTTTACTTTATCTACAGGTTTCTACACGCTGTAGCTCCCAGAGGAGCACAGAGGAGCACAGAGGAGCACAGAGGAGCACAGTGGTGTACAGTAACTCAGTAAAGGTAACTGGTTACTGTACGGTAGGTAGTGTGTTGGTGTGTCTGTACTGAAGTGTTTCCATTCTGGGGGTCTTTTTACATTATCTCCAGGACATTTATAATATCTCACTGTTTCTGCCACTACATGGCCACTACACACACCATGGCCAAATCTGACCTTGTGTCTTATGTGACCATATAAACGGAACATGTCCAAATGAAAGAAGAGTGAAGTGAGCCCACCAATCAGGGTACAGCGGTCACTTTGTTCTGAGCTTGTTTGGACCTGTTGGACAGAGCCTGGTTTTAGCTAATGGAACCTGTTCTCCTTCAGCGTATGTGCTTATGGTCATTTGAATAGACGTCAGTGTCAGACTAATGAATGAGCTTCTATTAAAGACTGGTGGACTGAGAGACACTAGAGTCTCTTCACCTACACTGAGCTGATGAAGAGTCCTGTTCCAGAAATGATAATAGGACATTAGAGCCGTAATAAACCATACTCCTGTTACTCTCCATACTTCAGTACATCTGAAGGTACATACTTTAGTACTGTTACTCTCCATACTTCAGTACATCTGAAGGTAGATACTTTAGTACTGTTACTCCAGTGGAGGTCTAAAGGGAGGAACTTCTACTGACACCGGGGGGGGATATTTTACCTCGGGTGTCTTTACTTTAACTCAGCTACATGGTTTGTGTACTTTGTCCACCACTGAGTGTAATAGGGCAAAAAACAAGTGGGGGATAAAAGCTGATTGTGATAAATGGCTGTACAGTAGTAGGACAACTAAAACTCAAAGGCTTCAATTTCAGTATGGCTTATATGACTCACTGTTACCGTCTGGTTGCAGTAATCGACCAACTCTATCACTCTCAGAACATTATACCTATTTGGATGTCTCAAACTACTCAGATCTCCAATCCAGGAAACAGAACCGTCTGATCTGAGTTTATGTCTGACTGAAGCCTCTCACTTCAGAGTACACGCTGTCCTGAGGCCTTCCTCTCTTCTTCTTCTTCTTCCCTCGTTTGTTACTCCTCTCAGAGAAGTGCAAAGCAGCGTAATTCAGCTCCATCGCCTCGTGGCCCTGTGGTGAAACGGACATTCCTGTTATACTGTGATCAGTTATGTGAAGTTATGCAGGTGAAGATTGTAGAGCTGGTTTGGCATAGCCATTCATGTGCACAAATAGACCTCAGAGGAGGACTGAACACTCGTCCCTGAACAGCGGAGTAGAATAAGTGCCTCCTGGTTCGTATGTACGGTATAATACTTGGGTTTGTATGTGGTCATCCCTCTAGATCTGTTTCAGCGAGACTTCAGTAATACATCTTGGCTCGACAAGCACCTCACTGCAGAGCATGACCTTACGACCTTTGATAGAGTACAAACAACTGTAGCCATGCAATACTTTGTTTGATATGGTCATTTTCAACAACAACCACCAATAATATAATAAACCAAATTGATTTTTTAAAATAACTGTGTTTAAATGTAAAACAGAGTATCTGTGGTCTTAGCAAAGTTCATAGAGATTAGGCTGCATGTCAGGAACATATTTCGAAGCTTGGTGTTTAGGGGACGATAAGGGGAGTAGTGGGGACAAAACCCTCACCACTGCTTTTAGCTTCTCTAAAATATTATCAGACTGTCTAGTTTTCAAAGATTACTTGCAATATGCTGTGACAAATATTCTTATTTATGTTCATGTGGCACCTTCTCCTCCTGAGCACATGACCCCTGTGCATAAGGCTGGTCATAGTCGAATTTGGAATTTAGAACTCTTGAGCAATTGTGTTTGCACACAGAGGAATTCGGTCTCTGGATGTAACTGAGTGTGCAGTGGGGGGTTTGATGCCTTGCTTAAGGACACTTCAGTCCCGTTCCATCTGTTCAAGAGGATGGACACGGCGTCTTTCTGGTCACAAGGTTGGTTCCCTAACCTCCTGCCGAGACTACCCCTATCATAGCATGACTAATAATCAGGTTACTTCAGTAATATTAAAAATATATACTTGTTATTAATCATCAATGATTAGTTTTATGTAGCTGTGTAAATACTTAATATTTCAAGCTACAGCAGGTAAGGTTATTATTAAATATCAGTATTAGAGGACTAATTAATTATAAACAAAATACAATTAATACAAGCAATAATAAAAATAATCCAAATTTTTTTACCCAATCAAATAGTATAATATATTTACATATAGTAACATATGTTTATGCATAAGCAACAATTATACAGTAATATACTGTATATATATATATTTATATATATATATATATATATACAGTATATATAAATATATATATACATTGTACATATATATATATAATAGTGACACATACCTGGTCCTGTAGCTCGTCTGCTCTTGAGAGATCATGTGTGTCAGGGTGAGGCTTATTGCCTTGACATGCACAGAGAAACAGAACATCAGAATCCCTCGGAATAAAAGACAGAAGTAGAAAACTCTTCCCTCGATCAGCTCACCTCCACAGCATTCACAGGGCTTCCCCTTCATACAACAGCAGCACAGAGCGATACTCCATACAGCACACAGACCCAGCGCCAGTCCCGTCACAACAAGCAGAACTGAAGGGTGAGACACAGAATCGTCTAGGGCAGAGGGATCAGACATCATTACACACTTTAGATTCTACAGTTCTTAAAGCTTGGATCAGTGTAGAACATCAGTGTAGAATGTGCAAAATCAGAAGCAACTTATTATTTAGGAGGATTTAATTTCCATTCAAAACAGACATGAATTACAAGTTATTACTTTTATGTGTCGAGAGAAACAATTAGAGAGCATGCTTTTAACAGAGAACAGCACAGACGCCTCCACAGCTAAACACTAGTGCTAAAGTACAATATCATATATATTAGATCTTTACTGTGTCGACTCTTTATCCTTATTACAGCTTCTGGTCTTATCAGTTGACTCATTTTCAGTGTGTACAGTGATATTAGATTAATAAGCTGTAAGAACATTAATAAGCTGTAAGAACAAAACTGCATCTCCAAAACAGGAACTTTACAGAAACAAAAAATTTTTTTGTTAACTTGTAATTAAGATGTTCCCCAAATGATTCTGGAGCATCATGAAATTTTAAGGCAAGGTAAATAGTAACTGGACTTCTATTCAAAATAAAGATAGAATTTGCTTTTCTTATTGGGGAAATTCTTGAACAGCTACACATCCTTCAGACCTCCATAGTGTTAAGGTGTCCATACACTTGAGAAGGATGGACAGAAACACCTGTGGATGTCGTCATATCTGAGGCAAGATTAGAGTTGATGTTCATCTCTCTCTAAGAAATAACAGCTTTGAAGGGGTGTTTATTTGATTGTGGCCGTGTTGGTGGTTTACCAGGTCTTGTACAGTTGCTAGGTTGACCCAGTTTCTCTGTAACTTCTAGAAATGGAAACTTCCTCAGGTTTATTTATTTAACCTTCTTCTTCGTTAAGCATGAGACAATCTCATATTTAACCTCCTTAGAAATATCTACTAGAAAATTAACCACTGTATGTATGGAGAGCTTTGATTTGGAATTCTATAAATGAGTGAAGGTCATTTGTTCTTTGATTTTTGTACAGTACCAGTCTAAAGACATACTAAAATGGACACCATGCTAAATGGATGTAGTTGGTGATCTTAAAGTCTCTACAGTCGTACACTTAACAGCTCCACCTGATGAGAGTCTGAACCAGTCCGTATCCTGATACACCACATCTACTCCTGATGTACACAGTATGATCCTCCTCCATATCTCCACCTCTAATATATATTTAGTGGTGTAAAAACTTTGATCTCTTTTTCTGCACAGTGTAAAAGCTCTAGTTCTCCTTTCAGGTTAGTGAATATTCATGATGGACCGACCAATAGAATCGCTCCAAACCTGCTAAGTAATAAACCTTGTTCTATCAGCTCCACTGCAGGGTAAGAAAGCTGGTTACTCCTCCTGTAAAGCTCCATTCTGGAGGGTTTTAAGGTGGACTGTATAATTCCATGATTGGTATTTTATGGTTTGATGCCTTCACTTTTATCTACAGGAATAAAAGATTAAGATAAACTTCTAGGAGAACTTTCTATGAGTAACCGAGTCTAAACTTTTGGACTGGTAACTTCAACTTCAGGTAGAGTTCATTGCAGTTCATTTGAACCAAAAAACTGATGGAACAATCAGCATCCCAACATATACGATTAGCACTGTATGCACAGTTTGGAATTTGCTCATACGTACTTACCTATTCCCACAGCCAATCCATTCCCAACAATGATCCTCCCACAAGCAGCCACAGCGCAGTAGTAGGTTCCAGTATGGTGGTGGTTGAGGATGTTCCTGGAGAAGTTGTACACAGAGCTGTGTGTAGAAGAGCTGATCTCACACTGACGGCTGCTGCTGTTCTGATGAGTGTAAATGATCTCAGGAAAGGATTGTCCTGCAGCAGCTCTGAACCAGAGCACTCGGAGATCTGCTGCTCTGATCTCAGAGAGGACCGTGCACTGCAGAGTCACTGACTCTCCTGGAGAAACTGACCCCTTTGATGGAGTCTGGAGGACTGATATGTTTAATTGAGGATGATCTGAATAATAGAGAGGGTTTTACATTTATATTATATATTGCATTATACATTTATTATCAAAAGATATTCATAAACTGTATTATAAAAAAACTGAGCCTATAATATCTGGGCAGGTACACAGGAAATTGGCATTGCTTATTTGTTTCATAGTTTTCATGCATTGTATCTACATAATTTGGACTGAAATTTGGTACAGGGGACTGTCGATAGCTGGTGTAATGATAACAACAACAATATAATTTCCATATTTAAATATACAGTTTTGATGCACTAATTAACTCCTTTAATGGTCCGAACAGGCCAGCAGGTCTAAAACCTTTACTTAACCTCCTGAAAACCCAGTGTCCTCATATGAGGACATTACATTTCTGCTTCTCTGCACCATGATACTTTTAAAAACGTAGACCCTTTGGCCTTGTTTTTTGCCAAAACAACTTCCTGTACAAAGACAATGTTTAATTTTTATATTTGTTAGGTCCTACTAATCACAAACAGCTAGGAGGAATAAAAGTTGCACACCCAGCAAGTCCGGGTCTCAGGAGGTTAAGAAAACCTCATTGATTTCACACTGTTCTATTAGTTAACATGGAATAATAAGACTTGTAACGACTTTAAGGTGTCCCATGATATACAGTTACCTGTAACTGATAAGAAGGTTCCATTGGAAAACTGAATCATCTTCATCACAGATATTCCACAGTAGTACATCCCTTCATCATCTTTTGTGGGGTGTGGTATAGTCAGACTAATGTTGTTCTTCATTCTCTCCAGTTTGAAGCAGGACTTTTGGAAACGTGGGGAAAGTATGGCTTCCATAAGTGCCCCCATGATCCCCACCTCCTGAGGTATTTGTCCCAATGGCTGTTTGTACCAAAACACATCTTCCTTACTCTGAGGGTCAGCCAGTGTGCACTGAAGGGTCACAGCTTTGCCAGGCTTGGTCGAGACAAATGACTGTCTCTGGTAAATGTCCACGGCTCCTGCAGCGTCTATGAAAGGATTAAATAAAACACTATCAGTGATTTATTAAATATTGAATTTGGCTATATATTAAAATACCAATAAAACTTACATATTTCATAGACAAACCAAATTAGGATCCAGGCTGAAGCCATCCTCATGACAGAAATGGCATTGAAAGGAAGAGACTGATTGACCAGGTAGCTTTTGTCTGCTGGGCCTACATCATTCTCTCCTCATTGGCTGACACGGGTCATGGGTTACAGTGAAAGTCTTTTCCATTCACTTGTTTTGTTACCTAATTTGGCCACCAGAAGCCCCCCGACTTCCTTCCAGTTCTCACCACTGGTGGAGAGAGCGTAGAAATACATACAAGTGTCAAAATCTGACACAAAACATAAAGACTCGAGCAAAACAAGAAGCTAAGTTCATTTTAACGATTGAAAACAGTTTTTGTGTTTTATTGTAGAAGTTTTTCAAAATCCTAATCTTGGATCAGCTTAAATTTTTAAATTACTGCAAGTATAATATTTAATATATTTAAATCTCCAAATTGTAGCCAATTTAAGTTGGAATTGTTAAATAGCTGACAGACTCAATCTCCTTTAAAATGCTCTAACAGGAACCAGGACTCCTGAAACTTATAGTACAAAAATAAATACCTCAGTTAACATTAACTTTTCTGCTGTAAACTGCTCAGGGTCTTTGAAGGGTCCCTTCTCCAAACATCAATTTTAAGTTTTCTCCTCAGGTGTTCAATGGGATTTAGATCCAAACTCATTGCTGGCCACTTTCTGGGGGCTTTTTGAAGTATGTTTGGGGTGACTGTCCTGCTGGAAGACCCATGACCTGGGACGCAAACCCAGCCTTCTGACACTGGGCCCTACATTGTGGCCCAAAATCATTTGGTATATCACATGCTTGAAACAAAGTTTTTTACCGACATTTTTTAAAAGATGCCACTAATTTTTTTCCCTTGAGATCCATCAGATGAAGCTAACTTTGTATTTTCAGCTGGCAGCTATCCCAACGGGGAACAAAGGCCATGATGCCAGGGACTCTCTTCCTCGGATCTGAGCATCCGTGTTCCCTGACCGATAGCCCAGTGAAGAATAGTCACCAAAGCAGAACATTTATGTAATGTTGGTAAAGCCAGGCAGCACAAAATAATGGATAAAAGATATTTTCTATTACTTTTAAAATAGCAATGATTATTATTATTATTATTATTATTATTATTATGACACTTTATTATAATAACTAATTATAATCAAGGAAGCTGGGGCAGGTCTGATTAAAAAAAACAAAAACCCTTGTGACCTCCGCCAGCGAATGAGCTTCATCTCTTAAGCTCGGTATGCTAATACAGTTTGGTGCTTTGATCAGAAGGTTCCTTTTCAAGTTCAGCAAATAAGCAAAGCGTCTTATGATGATGGCTCCAGCCCAGATTCTCATTCTATCTCTCTACATAATATGTAAGTTATGAACTCTATATAAAACTCTGATGTTGAATTGTAATCAGATTCTGGACTTACTTAACCTCTGCTGCTATAACGCCATGTTTACTTACTGCTTCTAACTGACTTCATGTGATTTCTTAGGTGCTGCTGTAGCTGAAGATCTTAAGGAGGAGTCGTTTATCTCAGTGAAGGCTGGAGAAAATGTTACTCTGCCCTGTAAGGTTGAAAAGCCGGGATCAGCCGTTAAGGCTTGGTACAAACAGTCACTGTGGCAGAAACCCAAAGAAGTGGCATCAAAGTTAGACAACAAGAATCCCGTTATACCTGATTCCAAATTCAGTCTAAATGGAGAATTTTCTCTGAGCATTAAGGAAACTTCCGATGAGGATGAAGGAATGTACTTCTGTGGAAAGAGTGATGGGAAAACATTTACATTTTCTAATATCATATTCTTAACTGTGACAGGTAATCACATTACTGCCTTTAACACACACGCTAATTCAAAGTATACCCCTGTATCTTATTATATTGTTATTATCATGTTGAATCACATTTATTGTATGTTATAATCATGTTATATCATGTGTTGTGTTATAAACATGCTATATCACATTTATTATATTTAGAATAGCTTTTGCACCTAGCAACAAAACACTGGGTTAATGTCTTACTTTTTACATGATTAACACAAAACCATATTTAATCATACAGTGCAGCTGTAAACAGCATGTCCTTATTACACTGACCAGGTCGTCTTCAGTTCAACATATCAGTGCTCCAGACTCCAGTACAGGGGTCAGTTTCTCCAGGAGAGCCGGTGACTCTGCAGTGCACGGTCCTCTCTGAGATCAGAGCAGCAGATCTCCGAGTGCTCTGGTTCAGAGCTGCTACAGGACAATCCTTTCCTGAGATCATTTACACTCATCAGAACAGCAGCAGCCGTTGTGATTCCTGTTCAAGCCTATATAATATGGAAAAGAAGAAACGGTGGAGACTGTGGTGGTGAGCGAAGACTTCTATGATCCTTTCTTTAAATTAGTCACCGTATTCAGCTACTGGAAAGTGTATATCCCAATAAAAGGTTAAATAAATAACAAGCACACACTGGACAACAGTATGCCAGTATGTGTGTAAAAGAAGTGGTCTGTGTAGGCTCTAATCCTTATACAGATCAGTGATATATGTTGAAGCTCAGCTAATAGGAGTTTTCAGCTGGTTCTTACTATCTATCTATCTATCTATCTATCTATCTATCTATCTATCTATCTATCTATCTATCTATCTATCTATCTATCTATCTATCTATCTATCTATCTATCTACATAAAAACTTATATAGGAATAAAATGATTGAAATATAATTTATTTAATATAGAAATACTATACATATAATACACATTCATAGTTTTTAGTGTTTATGCATTTCTGCAATAGATGTTTGTACAGCCGAACTGTGGTGATACTTTAGGGATTCCTTTCAGAAAGGCTAAATGCCACATAACCTTGTCGTGAACTCTGACATAACCCAACACAGATGTTTATAAATGCTTATAAAAGCTACTTTAGATAACTTTGAACTAATTTGGCCAATCTAAGCTTCATAGTGAATGAGGCCTATTGTAATAATCATTTGTGTACATTTGTGTAGTTCTCTATAGCAGTCTTCATGCCACGTTTATGCAGGTGTCATGTGACTTTATTAACAGCACAGAGTGTTACCCTAACTGAAAATGGAAGTGTAGTAAGTTTGTCTGATCCAAACCTGATACTGCTCATTTATTTCCACCACAGTGAGAAAACAACAAGACCCAGCAGCAGAGGAGACAACCCGTCAGGTACTGCATGTGTTCTGGAATGACTTTAGGAGATGTGCTATAATGCACTGACACTGTTTAACATTCATACAGAACTTACTTATCCTCCCGTGTCCATTCCCACAGGACCACACTGCGGAGAATCTGAGTTACGCTGCCATCCATTTCAAAGAGAAGGAACCCAAAGCTGGAAGAAGGATGAGAGAACAGCCTGAAGATGTTGTGTACTCTCACGTGAGAAGCTCTAATGCCAAAGCTCATCGTTCACATCGCTAGCTCTCGTTATTTAGTGAGCGGTACTGAAGTCTGGGGACCTTTTTACTTTACTGGGATATTCGGTTCTGTGTGTGATCTTCAGGTTAGGTTTAAAATCTGAATGTTAATATTTTTCATAGATGTTTGATTGTATATGTGTTGGTCATTTTTGCTGATAGTTGCTGGGACGTAAAGTCAAATTCTATGTGTTGATTAGGTTCCCTGTTTTCCTTGTTGTAAGTCTGAGCCCCCTCACCGGACCCCCGTGATTGAAGGTACCTAAAGGTTTAGGTTTCTGTATATAGGCCACATCAATGTTTTCTGTAAAAAAGAATTGCATGGTTGGTCCAGATTTGGTGGATGTATCAGCTTTTAAACTTAGTAAGTAAATAACCAGGTTAATCTGAAACAGGAAGTTAATCTATTATTAAACAGTAAATTACTTTTACCGTTTACTACACTGTGTAATGTGTGTTTTACATTTATTTACTTAATATTGGAATTTTAGTAAAAGTAACATTTCAGGTTGAACTGGTTACATACCTTTTTAAAAACTGCATAATTTTTTACAATGTATAAGTATAATACATTATTATTTATTTATTTATTTTGGAGCATTTCTGTTGATCTGTTCAAATTTAAATTTGTACGCAATGTAAAGAGCAGCTACCATATTTAACTTATGCAAAAACAAAAAAACATGAACTGACAAAAATGGATGCATGACTTCTTCTGTTTTTTATTGTTCTATGTTTGAATAATCAAAAAACAAATCTCATGAATTTTAAATTTTTTCTCCAAAATTTTGACGTTGGTCACAGGGCCAAGGGTAGGGTTAGTAAAGGAGGTGAAGTTTATAATTGGTTGCATGCAACAACGTAAAATGTAGTATCCTAATAAGTGCTGTGTAAAAAAAATCTACAATTATTTGTCATTTGCAAAACATGTCAAGGCATTCATACATTGAAATGCACTCGACAGCAGGGTAGTTTTAATATACTTAAGTATATTATTTATATATTAAACATATTAAATAACATACATTTATAAAATATACACAAAATATACAAAAATATGTATAAACAGAATGTTTAGAGAAAAAAAAACAGGCGTGTCCTATGTAAGGAACGGTTTACAATGTAGAAGTATATTAGGCAGAGGATAATCTGTGACAGCTCCAAGGCTATGTCTCATCATGCATGTTATTTGGTCTCTTTCGTTAACAGATGTTAAGTTTGGGGACATTTTCAACGTTGTAGATAAGGTCCACTTGACCATACAGTTTCTGTGGTATATAAATATAGCCATATTAATATAGAGGCTGAAATGAAATGAAATAGCACTCATGGAATTATGCAGTCCACCTTAAAAACCTCAAAACTCGCAGCTTTGTCAATGGCAATATAGCAAAAATACAAAACTGTGGTACATCAAGAGTATATGTAGTATATCAGGGTAATGTAA
>JAMWET010002874.1:0-35415 GCA_024036415.1 Prochilodus magdalenae
TTGTCTACGTCAGAGACAGGTTGGGGGTCTACACCAGTCGTTAACCGTTGCACTCTCCTCTCTGTATGCTGACTCGTCGTTCTTGTTGATGAGGACCCACCACAGTCGTTATCATCAGCACACTTGATGATGTGGTTCGGAGCTGGCGTTGCTGCACAGTCGTGAGTCCAGCAAGGTGAACACAGAGGGTCTGGAGAACCAGCCCTGGGGGCCCAGATGCTCAGGTGGTGGGATGGAGTGTAGTCCGATCCGGACTGACTGAGGTCTCCCAGTCAGGAAGTCCCAGGATCCAGTTAGAGAGAGAAGTGTCAGGCCAGTAGTTCCAGCTTTCCGAACAGGTGCTGAGGGGAAGATGGTGTTGAATGCTGAACTAACAGTCTATGAACAAGCATTCTAACTGTAGGTGTTGCTATTGTCCAGGTGGGTGAGCGCCGGGTGAAGGGTGGTGGATATGGCGTCGTCGTTGAGCCGGTTGGACGGTACGCGAACTGCAGAGGATCTAGAGAAAGGAGCAGCAGGTTCTTGATGTGCTTCGGACAAGCTCTCGAAGCACTCATGAGATGGGTGCTTAGTGAGTGCAATGGGACGGTAGTCGTTTGAGGCAGGACCACTTAAGACTTCCTCGGCACAGGGTGATGGTGGTTGCCTTGAGACACGTTGGAATACATGGTGGCACTGCTCAGGGAGAGGGTGAAGATGTCGGTGGAAGACATCCTGTTCAGCTGGTCTGCACATTCCCTGAGCACTCTAGCAGGAATGTTGTCCGGTCCATCGGCTTTTCCGTGGGTTAACTCTGCGTAGAGTTTCCTCACGTCAGCTTGCTGTAGACACAACACCTGGTCCTCTGGAGGAGGGCGTGTCTTCCTCGCTGCCACGCCGTTCTGTGTCCTCGAACCGGGCGGTAGAAATTAGAAGGGGTTCAGGCATCTGGAAGGGAGGCATCACTGTCAAAGGCAGGTGGTGCAGTCTGTAGTTAGTGATGGCCTGGATGCCCTGCCACATGCGCCGGTGTCAACGCTGTAGTCTGAAGGGCGTGGATGATCTGGCCGGTGTGCCGTTGTAGCGCCGCTGTGCCTCTTCTGATGTCCCCGGGACCGTTTGGCTTCTAGCTTGCTTTCCTTAGGGCCGCCTTGT
This sequence comes from Prochilodus magdalenae, assembly GCA_024036415.1. Classification (NCBI taxonomy): domain Eukaryota; kingdom Metazoa; phylum Chordata; class Actinopteri; order Characiformes; family Prochilodontidae; genus Prochilodus; species Prochilodus magdalenae. The sequence goes on from JAMWET010002874.1 coordinate 1,135, forward strand.
CTCCTGCTTTTGAAGGCTGGAGTCTCGAGCCTTTCAGCAGGAGCACGCACCTCTGCAGTCATTACACGTGCTTCGGTTGGGACGTGTGGTGATGGTCTTGGAGACGGGTCACATCATCTATGCACTTGCCGATGTAACGTGGTCACAGATGAAGTGTACGCCTCCTAAGTCGTGGTGGTGCTGTAGGTTGCAGCATCCCTAAACATTTGCCAGTTCAGTGTACTCAAAGCAGTATGAAGAGCAGAGATGGCTCCTGATGGCATGTTCTCACCTGCTTTAGAACGGCTTTGAAAACTTTTCTTTTGACACGAGCGGTCTGTAGTGGTGGAATTAGCATAACAGAGATGTGATCCGAAGTATCCGATGATGGGGTGGCGGGGCTATGCCCGGTACGCGCTGGGGATGTTGGTGTAGACAAGGCTCAGCCGCGTTCCTCCTCTCGTGAGCAAAGTTCACATGTGGTGGAATTTAGGGTAGAAAAACTGACTTGAGATTCGCATGGTTGAAATTGAAATCTCAGCAACAATAAACAGTCCGTCCAGGGTGTAGTGTTCTGCAGTCCGCTCGATAGCCCTGTACAGCCACAGGAGCGCGCAGAGCTTTAGCCGGGTAGCGCCGGGTGGAATATAGACATGATGATTCAGCACTGCGCGTGAATCTCCCTCGGTAGATAAACGGTCTACACCGGACGGATCATAAAACTCCACTAGAGGTGAAGCAGTAGGCTAGAGACCAGTACAGAGTTCTTACACCATTCTGTGTTGATGTAAACACACAGTGCCTCCACACCGCGAGTATTACCGCACAGGGCTGAGTCTCTGTCTGGCTCGAAACGAAGCTAGTCCGTCTACGCTGAATGGCGGCGTCGGGAACTTGCGCTCAGCCACGTCTCCGTGAAGATCAAAGACGCAGCAAGTCTCGTAGATTATTCTCCTCTGTGTCAGTTCTTGAAGTCGGATGACAGTCCAGTTTTATTCTCCAGGGAGCAGACATTCGAAGGAGCAGGATGGACGGGAGAGAGCGCTCGCGCTGGGTTTGAGGTTAGCCTAGTACGAACTCCGTCACGCTTACCGCGCTTCTGTGGTCTCGCGCAGCGGCGCTTCCGGTGCCCCCTCTTTCGCGCTGCCGGCTTCAGGCGGAGGCCGCTGGTCTCTGACGGTCTGGTTGGCGCAAGCAGGACCGAAGCCGCGTGAGCGACTTCGTAGGCTTAGCTATCGTCATTTATGGTGTTGTTTGGTCGATCACCACTCAGGTATGAGATATCAGGTGTCAATTATCACCACTCAGGTATCAGATATCAGGTGTCAGTTGTCACCACTCAGGTATCAGATATCAGGTGTCAGTTGTCACCACTCAGGTATCAGATATCAGGTGTCAGTTATCACCATCCAAGAATCAGATATCAGGTGTCAGTTATCACCACCCAGATATCAGATGTCCGGTATCAGGTGTCAGTTATCAGGTATCTGATGTCATTTGTCAGGTATCAGTGTCAGTTCTCAGGTAGCTGGTGTCAGTTAACACCATCCAGGTATCAGATATCAGATGTCCGTTATCAGGTGTCAGTTGTCAGGTATCAGGTGTTAGTTATTAGGTATTAGTGTCAGTTCTCAGGTATCGGTGTCATTTGTATGGTATTGGGTATCAGTTCTCAGGTATCGGGTGTTAGTTGTCAGGTATCGGGTATCAGTTCTCGGGTATCGGGTATCCTGAAAGTTTATCCTAAGATCTCCCAAAGCTATAAAGCTTGTAGCTCCTCAACCTTTAACCCTAGAATCACCGAGCCTGGATATGTTAACACCTTTAATACCACCTGTCCTCTTAGGTCAAAAGTACAGAGTCAGAGTCAAGTCTGGGTCTTCAGTTCTGGTTATCATACCGTCCAAAATTGATTTGGAGGCTGGTGAGGAGGGTTGATGACAGATGGAGTGCCGGCCCCTGATTGGGAGGCAATGGGAAGTAGCTGTAGTGGGGCTAGGGGTACCACACCAAAACCAGGAAGGCAGGGATGCGCTCAGCTCGAGCCCCATCGTGTGTTTATAGTGGTGTTGGTGTCAGGTGATCAGAACCACAGATTTGGAGGGCTAATTTTTATATTTGGAATGTACTCTCTGATCTTTTTCCAATGAAGAAAAGGGATTTAGATCAATTCTGGAAATGTGGTCATTACACCTAACTTTTTCAATTTTCAAAATTCAATCATTCCTCCTAAAGACATCTAGTGTTCTACTACAGTCTTACCTCTGATGTGTCTACTATAAGTGTGCAGAGTGTAGTGAGGAGGGCAATATCACATGACAACAGAAGGAAACATCAGTCAATCATATGTTTATTGGTATAGCGCTTTTACAACCAGCGTGTCTCAAAGCAGCTTCAAGATAATCAGTTTGTTATATAAAAGAAAAAAACAAAAAACACAAAGTGATGAACAGACATCTCGAGGGTGGGAAGGGGGTGGGAGAAACCGGGTCCAAACCCCCTTGAGCAAGCCATGAGGACAAACCCCAGTGGGCGGAATAACCTCCTTGAGTAGGATGAAAACCTCGAGAGGGAAAACCAGGCTCAAGTCGGCGGAGGAAGGAACCCAACTCCATCCTCAGGTCAACCACAGATGGAGACGAGAAAGGACAGAACCAACAGGAGGAGGAGATTAAGGAACATCTGTTAGAATCGATCTGTTTAATCAGGACTGGAGAAATGCAAGATGGACAGCTCGACCACCATGAGAGGAGAATCATGATTCTAGGGCCACACCCCGGCACGCTGGTACCAGTGTAAGGGTTGTGATCATGACGGGTGTGAAACAGGGCAGTAGGACACACAATGAAGTGTGATGCTCAGGTGCTCACGTAGCCGCTCTGGGGTTCTGATGTGATCAGCATCCGGACAGAAAATGGTCATCCTGTGCCACTAACACAGAAGGAGAAAGAAGGAAGGAGTGAAAGAAAGTAAGAGAGAGAGAGAGACAGAGACAGAGACTGTTTAGAGGATTATAGGATAAGGGGTAGACACAGGTGACTGTGAATTTGAGAGGTGTGTAGTCATGAGAGTCCACTGTAGAGGATTCCCTACATTGGAACTGTACAAGAAATCCATCTGAATTCTAAAATCCAAAAATTTTAGATGGTTTCAGAACTACATTTCAGAACAAAAGTCTTTCGATTTATAGCATACCAAAGAAACCCTCTGTTGAAAGATTCGACCTGGTAGCAATGACATCAGGAATCAGAAGTGCAGCTCTCTGTCTTGGGCCGAGGTGTTAATGCTCGAGAAGTAGAGTTCTCAGGTCAGCAGGAAACTACTAACTCAATTGAGAAATTTGCACAATCTGGTGTGGTGTCTATTGGAAGATCCTGATGTTGTAGCAATCTCTAGGAAAAACACACACGCAAAAAAAACTGGAATCAATTTTGAAACTAGACAAATCCTCCCAGAAAGAGTTCCCTCAGCAGACCTCATAACAATGATCTGCAGGATTCAGGATACAACTTCCTAAATCCTGCAGGTCATTGTTACTGAGGTCCAGCCTTTTCTAGGAGTTTTCATCTAGTTTCTTTGCTGAAGTGATGAGATCACACTGTAAACTGGAGATTCTCGAGTCAGTAAGAACTACAGACTCTACTGACTATACTGCACAATCTCTTGTGTTCTTTTTCCGCAGACTGACTATGTACAATGTTAAGACCTATGAAAATCAAGATTTCTAATTTAAAAATACCCAAATTCGAAAGTCCTAGTCAGATTTTCAGAATCTTTGATTAGGAACGTACCGTAGAAATAATTAATCTCCAAGATCAGAATAGCAGTCTAGTGGAAAAACCATATGGAATATATATAATATTAAAGCCCATCAATGTTTGAATGTAGCGGTGGTTTGTAGGAGTCCTGATCCATTCTGGAGTCCTCCCTAACTGTACATACAAGCAGACGGAGCTTTAGATCCGACCTTCAGCAGCAGTGGGACTCTGTAGGAAGAGCACTATGAACTGTAGGGCAGGTAGTTCACTCAGGAACCGTATAGCTGTAATAGTACTGCTTTCTAATTTGGGTTCTGTAGGAGCTTTATGAAGCTGTCAGCAGATTTTAAAGTCAAAGTTCACAGAGATACCAGTTTATCAGGTTCACCTTTCATAACCCCACTAATCAGTTCTGTCCTCTCTCTCGGTCTCCCTCCCACTGCTCCTCCTCTCTTTCTCCACACCCTCTCTATTACACTTTCACCTGCAGAAAACCAGGACATCTCTCCTATACTGTTCAGAGAAACGAGACTGATCTCAGAGTGCTGCTCTCTCTCCGTCTAGACATTCAGGAAAATGGCAGAGGCCAGTATTTCAGTAGCTCATGACCAGTTCAGCTGTCCAGTCTGTCTGGGTCTGCTGAAGGATCCAGTGACTATTCCTTGTGGACACAGCTTCTGTATGGTGTGTATTAACGGCTGCTGGGATCAGGAAGATCAGAGGGGGGTCTACAGCTGCCCCCAGTGCCGAGAGACGTTCACTCCAAGACCTGTTCTACATAGAAACAATGTAATGGCTGAAGTGGTGAAGAAACTGAAGGAGACAGAACTCCAAGCTGCTCCTCCTGCTCCCCGTTACTCTGGACCTGGAGATGTGGAGTGTGATTTCTGCACTGGGAGAAAATTCAAAGCCATCAAGTCCTGTCTGACGTGTCTGGCCTCCTTCTGTGAAACTCATCTTAAACCTCACTATGAAGTTCCTGCATTGAAGAAGCACAAGCTGGTTGAAGCCTCCTCACAGCTACAGGAGAAGATCTGCTCTGAGCACGACAGACTGATCGAGATCTACTGTCGTACTGACCGAAGCTTCATCTGCTGCTTGTGTACGATGGCAGAACATGAAGGTCATGATACAATTCCAGCTAAAACTGAGAGAACCGAGAAACAGGTGAGAACTAGAGATCTTTAGGAACCTAATTACAGTAGATCCATTGTAATCTAGAGTCTCATTAATCAGCTGGAGGATTAAACTGATCCATTTCCTGCGTTTAGTGGATCAAGTTTGAAATGCTGTATTGAAATGTTGGAGATGTAGGAAGTGTTCAGTAAACAGGTCAGGCCAGTCAGTGATCATGTGACCAGCCAACACCTACCAGCCTTATAGTGGTCACATGACAGTGTGAAAGCTCTGTAGAGGTAATGACTTTTTTGAACTGCTATTAAAACTAATTCCTGTAGGTCATAATTCACAATCAGAGTATATCTGTTTATAGAATCAGCTGAAGGAGGTGCAGAGTAAACTCCAGCAGAGGATCCAGGAGAACCAGAAGGAGCAGCAGGAGCTGAAACAGGCTGTACACACTATTAAGGTGAGGACTGAACACAGATTGACTGTGTCATGTGACCAGTTACCCTCATATAACCTGCGTGTCTGATCACATGTCCTGGTTCAAAGGTCATCCAGGTGTAATCAGTAACAGGCTTGTTGGTGTGGTGCTGATACTGTATGACACACTGTTCTGTATGAAACAGGATTTATAGACTTTAGTGTTGAGAATAACACAAGCAGGTCTGTTTAAATCTGGAAGTGCTTTAGGGAAGTGTTGGGTGATGAAGACGTGCGGTATTTTAGATGATAATTGGTGGGGTAGAAGCTTCCAGTACCTATTAGCTGTGTTAGATTAGAGTCGTTATTGTTATTGTACAGATACAGAGCCAATGAACTGCAGTTATTATCTAACCAGAGGTGCAGAATTATGTACGTATACAGTGCAGGAAGTAAACGCGGCAGGCGAACAAGGTTACAGTGCGTACAGTGATGGACAGTGAAGTAGAGTGGAGTAGAAGAAAGTACAGTTAGTGTTAATAAGTAATATCCGTGTGTACAGAGTGAGTGTAGAAATACAGTGTAGGTGCTATGTACTGTAAATGTGGAGAGTTAAATATACGACAGTGAGGTTATATACAGTATGTACAGTAACGGCCTGGGCAGATATGAATAGTGCATAACGCCAGAAACTACAGTTCAGTGCAGTGATGTAGCTAGGCCCAATCCCATTTCTTAGTTTTACCCCGACCCCTTGTTCCCTTCTCCCTATGAAATGGTACAGCCCTTCAAGAACCGAATACGTCATCAGTTCTCGTCTCCACAGACGAAAAAACCCAGACTTCAGTTTTACACCTCCATCAGTCTAATAAACACGCCCAATAAACCCAATAAACACGAGCACAAGATAAAAAAAATACAGAGCGGTGCTCTGTAGGCGACCCTGCCGGTCTCCGTGAGAGCAGCGGAGGGTGGAGTTCAGCGCCTCACTGCTTAATTACATATAGAGCATCATATCACTTCAAAGGGCGGGGGGGCAATTATTTATTATCTCCACCCAGAATTCTTCAGTGATATGGAGCTGGCCTTACTTCATGATAAAATTGAGAGCATGATCTCAGTGGTTGAGAGTTCAGAGTACGCTCTCCCAGGACACAGGCGAGCTTTCTTGAGGCTCCGTAGGAAGTAAAGACTCTGCTGCGCCTTTCTGACCAGGATGGAGGAGTTTAGTGACCAGCTGAGGTCATCAGAGATGTGGGAGAACAGAGGAGGGCTTAACCCATAGCCTTGTGGAACACCAGTGTTCAGGGTGATGGTGAAGGAGAAGGCCTGTCGGTCAGGAAGGCCAGAATCCACCTGCAGAGAGATGTGCTGATACCAAGCTGTGTGGATCAGTGTGAAGAACATTCTGACATATGGGTTCTGACGGTCCAGGTGGGTCAGTACAGTGTGGAGCGCTGTAGAAACGCTGTCCACTGTTGACCTGTTGCTGCGGTAGGCAGATTGGTGTGGGTCCAGTGTAGCAGGCAGAGAGGATCTCAGATGAGAAGAGCTAGAGGTGATGGGGGTCAGTGCGACAGGGCGGAGGTCATTCAGGTCTGAGGAAGTCGAATGCTTTCGCTCTGGCACAATAGTAGCCTCAAACTCAACACTAATAAAATTAACACTGTACGTCTTGGCTGATCTACTGGCGTGTGGGTGAGGAGAGGGGCGGTCTATAATAGAGGTGGTCTTGTGTGTGCTTGTCCTAACAGCGCTGTGCTCAGTCAGCAGTGGAGGACAGTGAGAGGATCTTTACTGAACTGATCCGCTCCATTGAGAAAAAGCGCTCTGAGGTAACAGAGCTGATCAGAGCTCAGGAGAAGGCTGAACTGAGTGGAGCTGAAGAACTCCTGGAGAAACTGGAGCAGGAGATGGCTGATCTAAAGAGGAGACGCACTGAGCTGGAGCAGCTTTCACACACAGAGGACCACATCCATTTCCTCCAGGTACCAATCACTGATCTACAGAGGAACCTGTTCCTCATCAAGCTTCTAAAACTCCTCCCACCAGAAGCTGATGAAGACCACCGTAAATACTCCTGTCTGGAATCACAAGTTTGTCTTTAGTGTGATTTGAGCTGCTTCATTTCTCCTGTACACCTTTATCTTTCTCCATTGTGTTTGTTCTCTCTGTAGAGTTTCCAGTCTCTCTGTGTCTCTTCTGGATCTGAGGACTCACCCAGCATCACTGTCCACCAACCTCTCTCCTTTGATGGAGTGAGGAGATCTGTCTCTGAGCTGAAAGAGCGACTAGAGGAGTTCTGCAGAGAGGAGTTCAGTAAGATCCCTCCACATGGTAAGAGGAGCTGTCCACTCACTCGCTCTGTTCACTCACTCACTCACTCTGTTCTATTCTATTGACTGTGCTGGTCTGTGTGTTTGTGTCTCCACAGCTGCAGCAGTTCAGACTTTATCCTCAGAACCAAAAAACAGAGAAGACTTTCTACAGTGTATGTACCACACACACCCACACACACTACACACACACACACACACACACACACATACATACACAAACACACACTACGTTTACATTTATAACATTTACCAGACGATTTTATTCAGAGCGGCTTACAGCTGTGCTTAGCGTTCTGTCGGATAATGTTTCCCTGCTAATATAAGAAAGATAGAGTCTAGAACTCGCCATGAGCTCAGACACTGCCCGAACAGGGGCCAGTGCTGATACTTCGAGAGATCAATACACAGACATATATAAGCATTAGTGCCCATTCTGGCAACCCAGCCCAGCACCCATACCTAGAGAGGAGACAGGTTATGGTCAGTGTAAGTGCCAAGACAAGGTATTTCAACATCCACGTCTACTAGTCTACACGTCACTTAGGGGCATTACAAAGAGATGGGTCTTTAGTCTGTGCTTGAAGACCGCGAAAGACTCGGCTGTTCAGACAGCCAGTGGGAGTTCATTCCACCATCTGGGCTGCAGGACAGAGAAGAGTCTGGATGCTTGTCTTCCATGAGTCTTTAAGGACGGCTGGTTGAGTCGAGCTGTACAAATACACACTACACACAAACACTCACTACATACACACACTACACACACACTCACTACATATATACACACACTACACACACACTCACTACATATACACACTACACACAAACACTCACTACATATACACACACTACACACACACACTCACTACATACACATACACACACACACACACTCACTACATATACACACACTACACACACTCACACTCACTACATATACACACACTACACACACACACACTCACTACATATACACACTACACACTCACTACATACACACACTACACACACACACTCACTACATATATACACACTACACACACACACTCACTACACACACATACTCACTACATATACACACTACACACAAACACTCACTACATACACACACTACACACACACACACACACTCACTACATATATACACACTACACACACACTCACTACATATACACACTACACACAAACACTCACTACATATACACACACTACACACACACACACTACATATACACACACTCACTACATACACACACTACACACTCACACTCACTACATACACACACTACACACTCACTACATACACACACTACACACTCACACTCACTACATACACACACACACACTCACTACATATACACACACTACACACACACACTCACTACATACACATACACACACACACACACTCTCACTACATATACACACACTACACACACTCACACTCACTACATATACACACACTACACACACACACACTCACTACATATACACACTACACACTCACTACATTCACACACTAGACACACACACTCACTACATATATACACACTACACACACACACTCACTACACACACATACTCACTACATATACACACTACACACAAACACTCACTACATACACACACTACACACACACACACACACACACACACACTACATATATACACACTACACACACACTCACTACATATACACACTACACACAAACACTCACTACATATACACACACTACACACACACACACTTTATATACACACACTCACACTCATTACATACACACACTACACACTCACTACATATACAAACACTTCACACTCACTACATACACTACACACTCACACTCACTACATACACACACACACACTCACTACATATACACACACTACACACACTCACACTCATTACATACACACACACTACACACACACACTCACTACATATATACACATTACACACTCACACTCACTACATACACACACTACACACTCACACTCACTACATACACACACTACACACTCACACTCACTACATATACACAAACTAAATACAATACACACACACACACTACACACTCTCTCACACTGATGCTGTGTGAGTATGTGAATCTGCGTGTTTAGTGTGAGGCAGGGTGTAAAATATTCAGTGTTGAGGTGTTTAAGATTAAAACTGTTTAGATTGAAAACAAATACAACAACTGTATTATTCTTCTAATAACTCCATTCTGTAGGAGAAATCCTGAAATCCTCACTTTCTTCTCTGTGTTTAGATTACTGTCACCTCACTCTGGATCCCAACACCGCACAACGCTACCTCAGACTGTCTGAGAGGAACAGAGTGCTGACTTGGAGTAATGACCAGCATTACTCTGATCATCCAGAGAGATTTGAACGTAGGTGTCAGGTGATGTGTAAGGAGAGTGTGAGTGGGCGCTGTTACTGTGAGGTTGAGTGGAGCAGTGTGAGAGGACGATCTGTGTTCATAGCAGTCTCATATAAAGGGATCAGCAGGAAAGGACGGAGTGATGATTGTGTGTTTGGATGGAACAGTCAGTCCTGGTGTCTGCAGTGTTCTTCTTCTTACCCTCTCTCTTTCTGGCACAACAACATTCAGACTGAGATTTCAGGACGACCATCCTCCAGAATAGGAGTGTATGTGGATCACAGTGCAGGAACTCTGTCCTTCTACAGCGTCTCTCACACAGTGACCCTCCTACACACAGTCCACACCACATTCACTCAGCCCCTCTACGCTGGGTTCTGGCTTGGTGGAACTGTGAGGTGATAAAGAATAAATGTGATATGTGATATAAAGAATGAGATTTTAAATATTGTAGATAAGAAGGACTTCACTGGATCATCAGGTTGTACATCCAGTTCCCTGCTGGTCATATCACTCCTAGCATTTTATAAACTGAAACAGGAAGTTTATTCCTCCTGAAGTAAACGACAGAGTTCCAGCAGCAACAACACAACTGTACAAAGCACATCCCTCCACTAGAGGGAGCTGTAACATGTACAGAATGTACAGAAAGACTTTTAAAAGCGACTTCATTAACATTATGGCTTTCCAAATGTGGGAGTAACAGGGAATATGGACGTCTGATTGGATCTTGAGCTCTTTGTTAATGAGGTTTTTGTAGAAATGTGGAAGTGAATATTCTACACATGTATGTATTGATCCAGATCAGATGATGGACAGAATAACTGGGTTTAACTGGAGAAATACTGATATCTAATAGAACCTAAGGGAATATAAGGGATCAGGTTCCACCAGACTAAAGGTTGTAGTGTGTGTAAGGTGTGTTGTAATAAACTACAGGTGGTTTTATTCTGCAGTAGGTGTGTGTGTTGTGTCTCAGTAAAGTTATGGCAGGTGGTGGTGAAGTTTTACAGTGTATGTGTTTCACAATATCTGTGTTTCAGTTTCAAGTCTTTATAAATAACATCTACAGGCTCCTCCTCTCTCTGAGTCCTGTACATTTTAAACAGAACCCGCACTTTAGAGACGGTCCCTTACTGTATTAAGCGCCTGCTGCAGTGATTTTGAAAATGCAGGTTCATGGGTTTTAGGAGGTTCTCCGGAACCATTAGGAGGAAGCGGGAAACACGAATCTCCACCAAATCTCTGATATCAGACCCATGGAGGGATACAGAACCGTCTTCCATTTTAAATCAGCAGAAGCACCGACTAAGGAGCATGTACCTCAGTATGGTGGCCATTTCAGGACATCAACGTCCTCAGGTATAAGTCCTGCTCCGCCACTTCACCATGTGTCAATCCTAAATGACTCGTTCCTCCTCCCTCAAGTACTCGAGGATCATGAAAGATATTTTCAAGTCTCAGTTATCACCACTCAGGCATCAGATATCAGGTGTCAGTTCTCACCACCCAGGTATCAGATATCAGGTGTCGGTTCTCACCACCCAGGTATCAGATATCAGGTGTCAGTTATCACCGCTCAGGTATCAGATATCAGGTGTCACTTATCACCATCCAGGTATCAGATATTAGGTATCAGTTATTACCATCCAGGTGTCAGAGATCAGATGTCCGGTATCATATGTCAGTTATCAGGTATCGGGTGGAAGTTGTCAGGTATCCGTGTCAGTTCTCAGGTATCGGGTGTTAGTGGTCAGGTATCAGGTGTCAGTTCTCAGGTATCGGGTGTCAGTTCTCAGGTATCGGGTGTTAGTTGTCAGGTATCAGGTGTCAGTTCTCAGGTATCTGTGTCAGTTCTCAGGTATCGGGTGGAAGTTGTCAGGTATCTGTGTCAGTTCTCAGGTATCGGGTGGAAGTTGTCAGGTATCTGTGTCAGTTCTCAGGTATCGGGTGGAAGTTGTCAGGTATCAGGTGTCAGTTATCACCACCCAGGTATCAGATATCAGATGTCCGGTATCAGTGTCAGTTCTCAGGTATTGGGTATCAGTTGTCAGGTATCTGTGTCAGTTCTCAGGTATCAGGTGTTAGTTGTCGGGTATCGGTGTAAGTTGTCAGGTATCCGTGTCAGTTCTCGGGTATCGGGTATCCTTTTTTTTTTTCTAAGATCTCCCAATATAGGGCCTGTAGCTCCTCAACCTTTAACCCTAGAATCACCGAGCCTGGATATGTTAACACCGTTAATACCACCTGTCCTCTTAGGTCAAAAGTACAGAGTCAGAGTCAATTCTGGGTCTTCAGTTCTGGTGACTCATACCTGTCCAAAAATTTATTTGGAGGCTTGTGAGGAGGTGCTGATGACAGATTGGAGTGCCAGGCCCCTGATTGGGAGGCAAAGGCAAGTAGCTGTAGCTGGGGCTAGGGGTACCACACCGACACAGGACAGGCAGGGATACCCTCTTGACCAAGCAACAGTGGTGGGGAAAAACTCTCTTGAGTAAGGAAGAAACCTCGAGAGGAACCAGGCTCAAGGGCGGAACCCAACCTCCTCAGGTCAACCCGGATGAGACGAGAAAGACAGAACTAACAGGAGGAGGAGATTAGAACATCTGTTAATCCGATCTGTTTAATCCAGGAGGGAGTAACTGCAAGATGGAGCCGACACATAGAGAGAATTCATGATCAGGGCTAGACGCTGGTCAGTGTAAGGTTGTGGTCATGCCGGGTGATGAAACAGGGCATGAGACCCACAGTGGCGCTGATGCTCAGGTGCCTCTAGCCGCTCTGGGGGTTCTGATGTGATTGCTCCGGGGAAATGTCATTCCAGTGCTTAACACAGAAGAAGAAAGAGAAAGAAAAGAAAGAAAGAGAGAAAAAAGGAAAGATTGACAAAGAGAGAGAGACAGAGACTGATTAGGAGGATTAAGAAGTAGATATTGTGACTTGTTGAATTGAGTGTGTGTAGTCCTGAGAGTCCTGTAGAGGATTCCTCTACATTTGGAATGTACAAGAAATCCCTGAATTCTGAAGTCCAAAATTTTAGATGGTTTCAGAACTACATTTCAGAACAAAGATCTTCGATTTAGAGCATACCAAAAAAAATAAAATAAAAAAAAATATTTCGACCTTTGTAGCAATAACATTCAGGATTCAGAAGTGCAGCTACTCTGTCCTGGACTGAGGTGTTCATGCTCGAAACTAGAGATTCTCAGGTCAGCAGAAACTACTAACTCAATTTAGAAATTTGCACAATCTGTTGTGTTGTCTATCTGCAGACTGATGTTGTAGAATCTTAGGAAACACACGCAAAAAAACTGGAATCAATTTTGAAACTAGATAAATCCTCCCAGAAAGAGTTGGACCTCAGTAACAATGATCTGCAGGATTCAGGATACACTCCTAAATCCTGCAGGTCATTGTTACTGAGGTCCAGCCTTTTCTGGGAGTTTTCATCTAGTTTCTTTGCTGAAGTGATGAGATCACACTGTAAACTGGAGATTCTCGAGTCAGTAAGAACTACAAACTCAACTGACTATACTGCACGATCTCTTGTGTTCTTTTTCTGCAGACTGACTATGTACAATATTAAGACGTGAAGATTAAAAATCCCCAAATTCGAAAGTCCTAGTCAGATTTTCAGAATCTTTGATTAGGAACGTACCGTAGAAATAATTAATCTCCAAGATCAGAATAACAGTCTAGTGGAAAAACCATATGGAATATATATAATATTGAATGCCAAGTCAATTCCATGAAATAGTTCCGAAACATACCACCTGGTGGCCAGAGAAGAATTGAATCCAGGCCCAAGCTTGGAACAAACTTCGTTATTCCCCAGAATAAGGGGGACTTACGGGAAGAGATTTCTTGGAATTCTTTCAAAGTTGGTGTTTCCATGTTAAAGGGTTTGAGTTTAACCCTAAATGTAGGGGACCTTCGGTGGAGGTGTGTTCATTTTCCATGTGTTATTCTTTGGTATCAAATCAAAATCAGCCCATTAATATACAGATTATTTATGTCTGAATGTCTCTTTTAATGTAAGACCTACTTCAGCATACTGATGATGTGTCTCTCTGCATTCTGTAACTGAACTTAAATAGTATTCTTACTTGTGTCAAACTGCTAAGAAGTGTAGCTTCATACTTTAAGACACAAAGCAGTCAAATATACTTTGTTGAAAATAAATTTATTATAGACATAACATATCACTGTCCATACCTTTTTCTGTTTGTTCTCATTTCGGAAAAAAGTCTTGAAACACTCGGGTTCTGTTGCTAACTCTGCTAAATGTAAACTATTAGCTAGACTAGCAATTTCCTTTGTACAGTTTCATCTCTATGGATAATGATAGCACTGCCAACATGACAGTAAAAAGTGTTAAGCTTGACAACAAAATCAGCAAATTAGATAAACCAATGTTTGGTTTAAATATATCTCAGCTGTCAGTGTTCCTCTTCATCCGCCATCTTTGTCATTGTAGAGAAGTCGTTTCGTAGTGGACAGTCAGTAACTGGGAGACCACAAAGAATTGGTCTGGTCACTGGGAGACCATAAAGACAGGTTCCTGATTGTTTTGGTCCCATTGTGTGCGTCTTATTGCTGGCTAGTGGGAGAACCAGCAAAGTTCCAAAATGTGGGGTTGTGGTATTGTTAATCTTTGCACCATTGGCTCCTCAGCCAAGTACACAAACCAAATGTCTGAACCTGCGTTCCACCCTGTCCATCCTCCTGGACGGTCCGTAAGGTGGGGTACTTTGCTTGTCAGAGTTTCAGCCCCACTTCAGATTTGCCCCCCTTTCAAATGCGAGACCCAGGAGGGTTGTGAGAAGGCAGACTCACAACTACCAGACAAAACACCAGGGGAGAGGAATCGAAGGTGGAAACATGGCCTCACTAATGCCTTTTTAGGATGAGAGAAGAGGAGAAAAGGGGGAGAAAAAAGTCTAACTTGTCCTCAGACGTTTAGACCCATTTTCCCTCCACAAACAACTTTTACTTCCTCTAGATAGTCAAGCTTGATTGACTTCTCGGCTATCCGCCACGGCCCAATGAGGAGCCACGATGGGGCCAAACACAGGAGTCTCATTAAACCATCAAATTTGGTAGTAGTGTGTTAATCACCTAATCTCACTGGAAATTCCTCATTTATGGGAAATAATGGCAATCCCCAGTCCCAATCACAGTTGGTGTTCAACGGATTACCCACACCTCTCTGCTGTTTTTAGACGGGGTAGGCTCTGGAAGTCAAAATACACCTCTGCCAGGCTGCCTTTGCCCCTTGTGAGCCCTGGAAGTGCCATGTTCCTGAAAATAGGAACATAGCCATTTTTACAGCCGTTTTTAGACAGGAAAGGCTCTAGAAACTCTCTGACCAATCACAGTGCAAGTTTGGTACCCCACACCTGTCCCATGTGATCCCAGCAAGTATTGCTTTCCAAATATGAGGACTTAGTTATTCTTCCGAGGAGAAACTTGGGACTTTCTGGAGGTCCTCTGAACGCTCACAGTGCCCCCCCTCTCGAAAAACAGCTCAAAGTGTTAGTAAGGTGGCACTTCCGGTGTGCATAAGGGGGAAGTGCACAGTAACTAGAAAAAGTTGGACCTCAGTAACAATGACCTGCAGGATTCAGGAGTGGATTCTGAATCCTGCAGGTCATTGTTACTGAGGTCCAACTCTTTCTGGGAGGATTTATCCAGAGGTCCCCCTGTCTGTATACAGCTGAAAGTTTTTTACGTCCCCAAATTTGGAAGGGTGGTGTTTGCTTGCACACAAGGAGCAAGTCCCAAGGGGTTGGGGCTCCCTTTTTTTCAGGTGGCTGAAATGAGTGGGGCTTTACTTGTCCTCAGACTTTCGAGCCCCACCTCAACTTTCAGGAAGGGTTGTTATTATTATTATTATTGTTATTAATTAAGGTGAAATAATTAACTTTTTATCTCAACTTCTTCTCCCACCAACACCCCCCCTTAAACTGAGGGTCTACTTACACTTCAGAACTGTGTGTTAGTGCGTATATTGTTATTGTTAACATTTTTATTATTATTATTATTTTTATTATAACTACGGTGAGATATGATGTGTGTTAACTCTGTGATAGCAACCACCTAGCAACAACCAAGCAGCCACTTGCCATTCCTGAGCAACAGCCTAGCAACAACTTAACGACCATTAGGGGCAGCTTAACAACCTCCTATCAATACCTGAGAATTCACCTGGGATACCTTAACAACCGCCTACACAAACCATCCATCCATCCATCCATCCATCTTCCTCTGGATTGTTCTGGGGGATCCAAACTCATTCCTAGGCCAGCTTGGACCTATACTCCCTCAAACGGGTCGTGGGACAACCTCTGGGGCTCATCCCAATTTGTCGTGCCCGGTTAACCTATGACAGGAGGTACAGAGGGTTCAACCAAAACAGATGCCCAAAACACCTCAACTCCTTCCCTAAATGTGGAGGAGTAGCCCCAAAAATTACCCATTACCCAAAGCTCATGACCATTGTTGAGGTGGGGATGTAGCCTGACTGGTGAAGAGAGAACTTCATTTCAGATAACTGCTGGAACGATGCACACATACTGCTGACAAACAAATCCTTACCTGTCCTATTAGCTCATATAGAAAACGCACCATCCTCCAGTGAAGGTCGAGTTGGATGATCAGGTCAAGAGGCTTTTATGGTCAGTCCACCCACATACAAGTACACAGAGGAGTGAACTTACCCTCCTTCAGGAACAAGGTACAACCAAAGAGTTCAAAATATAAAAAAAATATACTAAACTAGAAAACAGTAGAGTAAATACGATAAATTAAACACACAGTGAACAGAGAGGACAGTGCAGCACCGACACAGCACTGGTTTCTGGACATGAGGTACTGGAATAAGGTGCAGAGAGAGTCCACATGCTGTGATCTGTGAGTTTACGCAGTCAGGTAACACACATAAGCACAACCGTTTGGATTTGATGCTGTTGGGGCCGTAGAGTAAAGAATGTTTGGAAACCAAAATAACATCTGCATTGGCTCCGCCTCCTCCAGGAAGTTACTATGACAGTAACTGATACAGTAACAGTGACTGGGTGATGGGGGAATGTGCCAGGGCAGCAGGACATACTGGTTGAGAAGACAAGGCCTCTATTGCTAACCAGGCAGGAAATGACCAATCGAGTTTTTAGACTCTTTCCTTACAGACACTATTTCAGAGTGTAACTCTGAGGATGGTCAATCAGTCTTTCTCTAAATGTCAGTTTTCAGAGAGTCCATCATAGACTGCAGCACTGTGGCACTGACAGTATTAGCATCGCCCTCTGTGTTGCTGCTAGCTGGCTCTTACTGTGCGTCGCAGCCAGCTTTGGTGGTTTTGGGTTTAGCTTTGAGATTCGCCATTGTTGATGTACCGCGTGGACTCACTAATATAGACAAGCCTCACAAAGCGTTCGTATTTGAAGCTGTGCAGTAAAAAAAAAAAAATTATATCTATAAGTAGCTCCGTATATAAAACCTCTAGGTCGGATGTTCTGGTAGCTTCAATCACCTTATCAATCATACTACCAGCATTACCTACTGAACTACTGCAGCAGCTCCGTGTTACAGTTCTCCCGTTCCACCTTAAATGGTGCTGTAGCTATTACTATAAGGCCTCAGACACCAGAATGTACCCGCAGCCCTATTTAAGGTGGACCAGTACAATGTGGACTAGATGCTGGTGACTGTGCTGATCAGAAAATGTTTCCAGCATTAAAATAATAATGAGGATGTTTAGATGGTGTAAATCAGATGATCAGGGGAAGTAGGGATTATTAATCTGAGTCTGAACTGGATTAACATTAAACACACAGTAGAGGTTTGAGACACTGAGGTCCTACACTGTACTAATGATAGGAGTGTGCTCAGCAGGACCGCTCGATGGGAGGATCCACTGGTACAACACCAGCAATGGCGCTCGTATCACTTTGTGTCTGTTCAGCTTCTTCAAGGAGGACCAGAAGAGCATTAACAGAGGAAACCACAGTCTGGTCATGTGGAGCAGTGTAGCCTGAGTGCAGGTCCGCTTGTAGGACTACCACACTAGCACAGCGTGCTGGTCTGTATGGTGGTTTAAGGAGCGTCTAATGACGCCCACTCAGAGCGCTGTAGCATTAGCTTAGCTAACGTAGCAGTATTCATATTTCAGCTCTTTAATGAGCTCATCATTCACAGAATCCAGAGATATTCCAGAGAGGGAATGTTCATCACACAACAGATCAGCTTTGGGACATTTCTGATCACCACAGGATGCGACAGATGCGGATAATCTGGAGAACAGGCGCACTACTTCCCCCTCCTTCAGCGGAGTGATCCGGCCCAGAGCCGCGGAGGGATACAGAACCGCCTCACATTCCAAATCAGCGCGAGCACCGACCAACGGACATTTACCTCAGACTGAGCGCTGCTAATCAACCGAGCACAAGCTAACACTTGATTCAGCTCTGATTTCCAGGTTTGGAGTCTCCTAAATCATTTGATGTTCAGTAATGTGAGTTTATCATTTGTATTTGATCAGTTATCCGCTCTATAGCTCTCTGTAGACTAAAGATAGTTACCCAGCTAAGAGAACAATGCTAACGCTACTGAACTAACACAGTACTGTTAGATCAGCTCACCTGCTAATACAGCTCCATCACACACTAACACCATCTTAGTTTAGTTCAGAAAGAGCTGGATTTTCTCCTCAACACTCCAACATTTCTTACTCAACACACTTCATATAGGACACACCACAGAAATGTGCTTCACTGGGACCATTAAAAAACGGACCCGGTTCTTTTCCATGGGAAGTGAAGATTGTTCTGTGTTTATGATGTTTAATTAAAGCTAACACTAAATATTGTGTTATTTCTGATCAAGTTTAAGTTACTAAACAATTCAGAAAGCAGTTGAGAAAATCCCAGTACAGGAGATTTTACTACTAGGAATAAAAAAAAAAAAGGAACAAAAGTGCCAAAGCTGTAAAGAAGTGCACTGATATATACACCTCCATCTATTTATCTGAAGTACATGAACATATGAACATGTTCTACAGTGAATCTCATCACAACAGAACTCCAGTTAGTCAATACAGTGGAAGAGAAAAGCACAATGTGTAGAGAATGAACTGTACCGTTACTCTCTGCTAGAAAACACTATGATGTAGTACCAGCTTATGACCACTAGATGTCCCTCATGTTCCACAGATCACAGTCACCTTTTACCTGGGAACAGCAGCCGGACTAAGATCCCTCCTCTCTGGTTCAGGTGAGTGGAGTGCCCAGCAGGAGGACTGGGTTGGTAGTGTGTTGTATCTCAGCTGTAGTGCTGCAGTAATGAAGCAGAGAAGTGAAGATCCTCACAGAGACTGCAGCACTCTTACAAGCTGGAGTCCAGTTCACCCAGTACTTTAAATGGTTCTGATCCACAGCTTTATAACCCCGCTAATCACTTCTGTCCTCTCTCTCTCCCTCCTTCTGCTCCTCCTCTCTTTCTCCCTCCCTCTGCTCCTCCTCTCTTTCTCCACCCCCTCTCTATGACACTTTCACCTACAGTAAACCAGGAAGTCCCTCCTACTCAGTTCAGAGAAACGAAACTGATCTCAGAGTGCTGCTCTCTCTCCGTCTAGACGTTCAGGAAAATGGCAGAGGCCAGTATTTCAGTAGCTCATGACCAGTTCAGCTGTCCAGTCTGTCTGGATCTGCTGAAGGATCCAGTGGCTATTCCTTGTGGACACAGCTTCTGTATGGTGTGTATTAACGGCTGCTGGGATCAGGAAGATCAGAGGGGGGTCTACAGCTGCCCCCAGTGCAGAAAGACGTTCACTCCAAGACCTGTTCTATGCAGAAACACCATGCTGGCTGAAGTGGTGGAGAAACTGAAGGAGACAGAACTCCAAGCTGCTCCTCCTGCTCCCCGTTACGCTGGACCTGGAGATGTGGAGTGTGATTTCTGCACTGGGAGAAAACTCAAAGCCATCAAGTCCTGTCTGACGTGTCTGGCCTCCTTCTGTGAAACTCATCTTAAACCTCACTATGAAGTTCCTGCTTGGAAAAATCACCAGCTGGTGGAAGCCTCCTCACAGCTACAGGAGAAGATCTGCTCCAAGCACGATGAAGTCATCAAGATCTACTGTCGTACTGACCGAAGCTGGATCTGCTATATGTGTACAATAGAGGAACACAGAGGCCACGATACAGTCTCAGCTAAAACTGAGAGAACCGAGAAACAGGTGAGAACTAGAGATCTTTAGGAACCTAATTACAGTAGATCCATTGTAATCTAGAGTCTCATTAATCAGCTGGAGGATTAAACTGATCCATTTCCTGCGTTTAGTGGATCAAGTTTGAAATGATGTATTAAAATGTTGGAGATGTAGGAAGTGTTCAGTAAACAGGTCAGACCAGTCAGTGATCATGTGACCAGCCAACACCTACCAGCCTTATAGTGGTCACATGACCGTGTGAAAGCTCTGTAGAGGTAATGACTTTATTGAGCTGCTATTAAAACTAATTCCTGTAGGTCATAATTCACAATCAGAGTATATCTGTTTATAGAATCAGCTGAAGGAGGTGCAGAGTAAACTCCAGCAGAGGATCCAGGAGAACCAGAAGGAGCAGCAGGAGCTGAAACAGGCTGTACACACTATTAAGGTGAGGACTGAACACAGATTGACTGTGTCATGTGACCAGTTACCCTCATATAACCTGCATGTCTGATCACATGTCCTGGTTCAAAGGTCATCCAGGTGTAATCAGTAACAGGCTTGTTGGTGTGGTGCTGATACTGTATGACACACTGTTCTGTATGAAACAGGATTTATAGACTTTAGTGTTGAGAATAACACAAGCAGGTCTGTTTAAATCTGGAAGTGCTTTAGGGAAGTGTTGGGTGATGAAGACGTGCGGTACTTTAGATGATAATTGGTGGGGTAGAAGCTTCCAGTACCTATTAGCTGTGTTAGCCTCATATCCTCAAACTCAACACTAATGAAACTAACACTGTACGTCTTGGCTGATCTACTAGCGTGTGGGTGAGGAGAGGGGCGGTCTATAATAGAGGTGGTCTTGTGTGTGCTTGTCCTAACAGCGCTGTGCTCAGTCAGCAGTGGAGGACAGTGAGAGGATCTTTACTGAACTGATCCGCTCCATTGAGAAAAAGCGCTCTGAGGTAACAGAGCTGATCAGAGCTCAGGAGAAGGCTGAACTGAGTGGAGCTGAAGAACTCCTGGAGAAACTGGAGCAGGAGATGGCTGATCTAAAGAGGAGACGCACTGAGCTGGAGCAGCTTTCACACACAGAGGATCACATCCATTTCCTCCAGGTACCAATCACTGATCTACAGAGGAACCTGTTCCTCATCAAGCTTCTAAAACTCCTCCCACCAGAAGCTGATGAAGACCACCGTAAATACTCCTGTCTGGAATCACAAGTTTGTCTTTAGTGTGATTTGAGCTGCTTCATTTCTCCTGTACACCTTTATCTTCCTCCATTGTGTTTGTTCTCTCTGTAGAGTTTCCAGTCTCTCTGTGTCTCTTCTGGATCTGAGGACTCACCCAGCATCACTGTCCACCACCCTCTCTCCTTTGATGGAGTGAGGAGATCTGTCTCTGAGCTGAAAGAGCGACTAGAGGAGTTCTGCAGAGAGGAGTTCAGTAAGATCCCTCCACATGGTAAGAGGAGCTGTCCTGCTGTGGAGCTCTCTGTGCTGCTGTGGATTCATAGAGTGAATATTGTGTTGGGGGTTTAAAGTGGTGTGGGCTCTGAGAGAAAGAGAGAGAGAGAGTATTCCTGCTAACAGTGACTGATCTCCCCCCAAAGTCCCGAATAGATCCCACCTTCCACTCTTCATCAAGTCTCACTCACTCACTCACTCACTCACTCACTCTGTTCACTCACTCACTCACTCTGTTCTATTCTATTGACTGTGCTGGTCTGTGTGTTTGTGTCTCCACAGCTGCAGCAGTTCAGACTTTATCCTCAGAACCAAAAACCAGAGAAGATTTTCTACAGTGTATGTACCACACACACATACCCACACACTAAACACACACACACACTACACACCACACACACACCCACACACTACACACACTACACTAAAACTGTTTAGATTGAAAACAAATACAACAACTGTATTATTCTTCTAATAACTCCATTCTGTAGGAGAAATCCTGAAATCCTCACTTTCTTCTCTGTGTGTAGATTACTGTCCCCTCACTCTGGATCCCAACACTGCACACCCTAACCTCAGACTGTCTGAGAAGAACAGAGTGGTGACGTGGAGTATTACAGACCAGCGTTACTCTGATCATCCAGAGAGATTTGATGTCCATCCCCAGGTGATGTGTAAGGAGAGTGTGAGTGGACGCTGTTACTGGGAGGTTGAGTGGAGGAGTGAGGGAGGAGGGTCTGTGTACATATCAGTCTCATATAAAGGGATCAGCAGGAAAGGATGGAGTACTGATTGTGTGTTTGGACGGAACAGTCAGTCCTGGAGTCTGCGGTGTTCTCCTTCCTCTCTCTCTTTCTGGCACAACAACATTCAGACTGAGATCTCAGGACAACCATCCTCCAGAATAGGAGTGTATGTGGATCACAGTGCAGGAACTCTGTTCTTCTACAGCGTCTCTCACACAGTGACCCTCCTACACACAGTCCACACCACATTCACTCAGCCGCTCTACGCTGGGATCAGTGTTGGTGGAACTGTGAGGTTATGTAATAAAGAATGAGTGGATATATATTTATTTTTTACTGTTGGGATTCAGCATACACCAATAAATATCACAAAGGGATACATCTCAGATACGGCCATTACACAAGAAAAAGGGGTAAAGAAAGAACGAAGGGGAAACAAAACAAAAACAAAAAACAAACACAGGCAACACAATAACAACCATAGCACATAAAAACTATATACAGGCAGGGAGAGGGTTAGTCTTGACAATAGTCTTCAATTAATAAATTCAGGTCTACGGGGCATTACATAGATAATCCATTTTTCCCAATATGAGTCAAACTGTTCCATTTTAAAGTGAACTGGTAACTGCTGTGATCTTCTCCATTTCGTAGATATCCATCGTAATTTCCAGCCATGCATTTAAAGTTGGGCTCTCCTGTGATAGCCATTTCCTGGTCCTGGGGTATATATCCAAAATACATATACTTCCTGTCTAGGGGGTACTTCACACTGAAAGATGTCTTGTAGGGCTTTATGTATCTCTCTCCAACTGGGCAATCCCAAAACATATGGTTGGGGTTCACATGTTGATTACCACAGTTTCTACATCAAACAGGGGGAGTCCCATCATTTTCGAGATGGAGTAATAAAGTACCTTATCAAATTTTTCCACCCAAATTCCCTCCATTTCTGTGACCTTGTACATTTCCATTGATGACTCCATATTACTGTCCTTTCTTATAGTTAGTCCTCCTTCCTTCTCCCATTTAGTTTTAATATAAGAAGTGGAATGAGCTTTAAGATTTAACAATGCCTTATATAAATATGAAATAATTCTCATATCTGACTTATATGCCCTCCTAAACACCAAACCTTCGTTTGTCTCAGTTACATGTTTAGCCTTTGTGTTAACATAATGACGCATCTGTAGATACAGATAAAGGTCTTGTTTTTTTAACGAGTGTTCTTCTTTAGGTGTTTCAAAACTATGCAATATTCCATCTTTCATTATACTGCGTAGAGCTGTAATCCCCTTAGACGCCCATTTAAATCTAGTGTCCATTTTGTTCATGAAGTCTGAATCATATGCACCCCATCTCAGAGTTACTAGATCTCCCTCTAGTTTGTTTTCTTTCATAAGAGTTTTCCATACTTTAAGAGTCCAGTTTACACACGGGTTGTCATTGGTGTTTATGTAATTTTGCAGATTACCATCAGCTAAAACTGCCTGTGTAGGGATTGGAGGTGTTTTTCCACTGAGCGCCATACAATGAGTTAAACACAGTAGAATGGCCCTCATCTGCGCTGTAAAATAATAACCTCTGAAAGAGAGTAAGCCCCATCTCCCCTTTCCTTTAGCTAACTACAGGGTTTTGAGACGCACCCTAGGTCTTTTACCTCGCCATATATATCTTGATAACATTTTGTCCCATTCGTTAAATTGGTTTTGGTTGATCTCTATGGGGAGGGTCTGAAACAGATATAACAATCTAGGTAATAAATTCATTTTAATGGATTAAATCTCTAAACTAAAACTAAGCAGGGGGGTTCGGTTCCATCTTGCAGTCTCCCTCAGTTTTCAGATTTATAGTTTGATAGTTGTGTTCTGATCATTTTGCGAGATCTTCTGGTACAGTGATACCTAGGTATTTAAGGGGTCCTGTGTGCCATGATGGGGGGTATTTGCTTTCAGTTTCTTCCAGTAGGGTGTAGTTGTATGAAAGTAACTGAGTTTTACTGATATTAATGTTGTATCCTGATAGTCGACCATATTACCCAAACGACTGCATGAGTTTAGGTGAAGAGTCTGTTGGTGGTTCTAGATATATCAAGATATCAGCTGATAGATTGAGCTAGTGGTTCCAGATATGAAGCTAAAAGCTGGGGTGACCACACAGAACCCTGTCTCGACCCTCTTTCTAAGGTGAAGCTGTTCGATAGATACCCGTTAAGTTTGATCCTGGCCGTGGGTTTGTCGTATAGTGCTTTTATGGTCTTAATGATCATATCATGTAGACCAAACTTCTGTAAGACTCCAGTGATGACCAGTTAACCTTTTCAGCATCAGTACTCGTCACTGCTGCTTCAGTTTTGTATAATGTGCAGCGATCTTCGTATGTTGTCCTGTGTTTGACGTTGTATAAAACCTGTTTGATCATTGTGTATCGAAATGGGCAGAAACTCTTCTCATCTTTTAGCCATAAAGGAGGTAAATAACCTGTAGTCTACAGTAAGAACAGATATTGGTCTGTATGATCCACATTCCGTTTTATCCTCGCCTTCTAATATTGCAGAGATTATCTCCTCCTTCCAACTAGGTGGCGTTTGTGCTTTTCTCAGAACCCTATTCAGTTTCAGTGTGGGAAGCATGATGGGGATTATCCTTGTACCATTCTGCTGGGAAACCATCTGATCCTGGAGACTTATTTGGCTCAAGTCTACTTATAGCAGCATTTAATTCACTTTCAGTTATATCAGCAGTCATCCTTTCATCATTCAGCAGTCATCATCATTCATCATTTCTTCATCCTTTAAAGCAGGTAACTCTATAGAATTCAGATAGGTATCAGTTAGAGTTTTGCTTCCCCCTGGAATTTTAGAGTATAGATTTTTATAAAATGCTTCAAACACTTCCTGAATTTCATTTAACTTATGTTTTATTGTTCTTGTTCTGGGATCCCTCATTTTATCTTTTTTAAGTTTCCATGCCAATATTTTCATAGATTTTGACCCAGTTTCATAGTGTCTCTGTCTTAAAACATTAGTCTTGTTAATTTCGTCTGTGGCCAAACCATTAATTTCAGGTCTGATTTTTCTAATTTCCTCCAGTCTATCTTGTGCCTGGTTTAACTTGTAATTTTTTTCCTAGTTCCTTCAACTTACTTTGTAGCTCTTCTAATGTTTTATTCTTTTCTTTTTTAATATCTGTATATATTGCTATACTTTTCCCTCTTAAGACAGCCTTCAGATTATCCCACAAGATTCATTATCATGGAATTCCAAATAAAGACTGATTTCTTTTTTTAATTTGTTCTCTGAAATAGGGGTCATTCTGTAGGCTAGTATTTAATTTCCATGTATTAGTCCTTGGTTGTAGATCGAAATCAACCGATAAATATACGTGTGCATGGTCACTCGGATCTATGGTCCCAATTTCACAGGAGGTTATTCTGTCTTTGTCTTTTCCAGAAGTTATGAAATAATCTATCCTTGTATACAGAGAGTGAGGGGCTGAGTAGTGGGTGTAATCCCTTTTGTTAGGGAAGAGATACCTCCATATATCGATTAAACCAACATCCTCAAAAAGTACATTTTATATATACATAGAGGAGTCTAACTTTATCACTTCCTGAGGGGGCATATATATTCAATAAGGTAACTGGATATCCCTCTATATTCCCCCTTACTGAAATGAACCTGCCCTCCTTATCCCCCACTCCGTGTTCTTTTTCAAAATGTATCCTACTTGAGATAAGGATGGCGACCCCCTCCTGTGCCCGGATTTGTATGAAGAGAAAACCAGTGAGTAAAGCTTCTATCCATCCTCTTTAGTGTTTCATGTTCGTTACCATTCACATGAGTTTCTTGTAAGTGTACCACATGGGCTACTCTACCCAATGCAGCGTCCAAAAGAAAAGGAGAAGAAAAACTACAGTGTGCATTCCTCCCTTGTCTGTGCTCTTGTAGTAAGGGGAAAGGGGGGATAACCAGGTGGACGTGTCACTTGATAATGGTCAAGTCTCTATATTAGTTCTTTTAGATCTCAGTGCTGCTTTCGATACCATTGACCACACGATCCTCCTTGACAGACTAGAACATCAGTTTGGCGTTAAAGGCCAGGCTTTATCCTGGTTCAGATCGAATCTCACTGACCACTATCAGTTTATTAGTCTCAACAATAAGCACTCTAGTCATACTCTAGTAAGATATGGTGTCCCTCAAGGGTCAGTGCTCGGGCCACTTCTTTTTTCCCTTTACATGCAGCCTCTTGGTAACATAATCCGTAGTTTCGACGTCCACTTTCACTGTTACGCTGACGACACACAATTATATATATCGGCCAAACCAAACGAGGCTCTAAACCTAAATAAACTAGAAGATTGCGTCACTAATATCAGAAACTGGATGGCCAAGAATTTCCTTCAGCTTAATCCAAGCAAGACTGAGGTCCTGCTACTCGGCCCTAATGCAGAGAGAACTAAACTCTCCCAATTCGTCTTGAATATAGATGACCACACTATTACTCCCAGCTCAACTCTGAGAAATCTAGGTGTGATCTTCGACACCAGCTTGTCTTTCGATGTACATATCAGTAACACAGTTAGGACGGCATTCTTCCATCTACGGAATATCACTAAATTACGTAATATCCTATCCTTAAAAGACACGGAAAAGCTGGTCCATGCCTTCACAACTTCTAGGCTGGATTATTGCAACACCCTTAGCCGGATGCACAAATAAGGCTCTACATAAGCTCCAGCTCGTCCAGAACGCAGCTGCTAGAGTCCTTACTAGAACTAAAAAATATGATCACATTTCCCCGATACTGTCCTCACTACACTGGCTACCGGTTAAATTTCGTGTGGACTACAAGACTCTACTCCTTACATACAAATCAGAGAACGGTCTGGACCCCCCCGGTATCTCAGTGAACTACTTCACTCATACGAACCCACGCGTGCGCTCCGCTCACAAAATAGCGGCCTGCTGACAGTACCTAGGTTCAGAAGAACCACAGCAGTGGTCGAGCCTTTTCTTGTGTAGCCCCGAAACTCTGGAATCTTCTCCCTTTATCCGTTCGGGAATCAGACACACTCTCTACATTTAAAACTAGACTCAAAACTTACCTGTTTGCAGCATTTAGCTGATAACATCTGTTTACCGCTTTAATTTACATTTCTCCATAAATGGACCAATACCCAAACTTCTCCCTCTTGTCTGTCTCCTCTATGAGCGGATCATTCCTAAAGGATCACACTAAGGGGCTACCAGCGCAGAGGAATCATCTACAGGACTCCCAGGACTACACACACACTATTCAACAAGTTACAACATCTATCTCTTAATCCTTAATCCTCCTAATCAGTGTCTGTCTCCATCTCTTTCTCTCTTACTTTCTCTATCTCTATCATTCTTTCTCTCTTTCTTTCTTCTTCTGTGTTAAGCACTGGATTCACGTGATCACATCAGAACCCCCAGAGTGGATAGAGGCACCTAAGCATCAGCGCCACTGTGTGTCTCCTGTCCTGTTTCATCACCCGGCATGACCACAACCTTACACTGACCAGCGTCTGGCCATGCTTATTATGGTCGACTCCAACTTGCAGTTACTGCCCCCTGGACTAATCAGACTGGATCTAATCAGACTGGATCTAATCAGACTGGATCTATTAGATGTTCTTCTATGTTGATTCTGTCTGTCTCTCTCGTCTCATCCGGGTTGACCTGAGGAGGTTGGGTTCCGCCCTTGAGCCTGGTCCCTCTCGAGGTTTCTTCCTTACCCAAGAGAGTTTTTCCACGCCACTGTTGCCTCTGGCTTGCTCAAGGGGGGCTTGGACCTGGTTTTTCCATCCCCCCCAACCCCACCCCCCCTCACATGTCTGTACATTAACCTTGTGGTTCTTTTCTTTTTTATAACAAATTGATTTTTTGTGAAGCTGCTTTGAGACAACGTTGGTTGTAAAAAGCGCTATATAAATAAATATTGATTGATTGATACGACATCACAGCAACATATGAAGCTCCATTCATTAAGATTAGGTCATTTAAAATGGAATCGGGTCATTAAACAGAAAATATATTCTTTAACCAGATATTAATATTTCCCTGTGTAATATGAGGAAACGTGTTTACATTGTGAAACTAAGATATTCTGTCTTTTCTATGTGGTTCTGTAGAACCTCACATCACATGGTTCTGATCTTATTTATACAGAACCATGGGGTCCATTTAAATCAAGAACCGATTCCAGATGATGCTTTCCAGGTGAACATGCTGTAACTAAACGGTTTAAGCAAATTTAATGAAATTTAAATTTGTCTTCTATAAACATTACTGTGTATATTTACAGACTACAGAACCGAGTCCAGTACATACTGACCCTGTTTTTAACAGTGCTGTATGTGGACGACTCGTGGATGTTGTAGAACTGATGCTTTACAGTGATGTACAGTGTAGTTACTGTGTTCAGGGTGGCCAGCGTGATACACCAGGTCATATCAGGAATGAACTCGTGTGGACAGATGTGGACGATGGGGGCAAAGCTCTGGGCACAGCTCCTCCCTGTATTTACTTACACAGGAGGTACATTATCTAGACATGATGTCCAGGAGCTGTTTACAGTAAACTGGAGTCCACAGGGAAGCGTTCTCCGAGACCAGGAAGAGGAAACCGTGTTCCTCTGGGAATGCTGGCTGATGTCCATTCAAGGCCAGGTGCACTATTTCTCTACAGTCAGTTTAAAAAGCAGCTGTACGTTTTAATCTGTAAAGTGTTTTTGTGCAGCCTGTACAATAGTATTCACACATGTGCACACTCGCCATGTCCTCTACAGGAGGTCTGTGTACGTCCCATTCCTCGTATCATTATGGTCACATGTTGTACAGCTCGTTTCCTGCATCTACTTAAACAGAAGAGGACCTGGAGATCACATCTGAAGATCTGATATCTGTACCAGGAGCCGACTCCATCCCTCCAGTGGGGTTCCAGCTAAACTCCAGATAGATCTTTATGGTCAGGAGGCTGGTGGCCGGAGAGCACCGTATGCATCCGCGCAGGCCTGCTGCCTGTTTCTTCCACGAGGCATGACCGATGAGGAATTTCAGGAATGAATGCACATGGCTTTAAAAGGAGCCCCAGGTTTTGGGAAAGTTCACTAAACCTCCACCTGATATAAAAGGTACGTCTAGCCCTTATTAACCTGTAGCAGGAGGTCCTTATAACAGCCGCTGGCGGTTGTTGGAGTCTGTTGAATTGGTGAAAGAACCAATAACGCAGTACAGTCTTATGTGTTGAATGTTTTATGGAACATCTGTAACATCTGCATTTCAGTAGATGAGGAAAAAGAGGGTGTGTCAAACATGGTAAATTTATTTTTGAGCTACAAAATTACAAAACTATGAGCAAAATAAAATGTACACACGTCACAGGAGCTGTACATTCCTAATGAGTCTTTTTTCCTTGGGAAGCTCAAACTAACTGCTAATCTACCCCTACTGTGTAGCTCGGCTAGCTTTCACATTAAGGTTTGTTTTTATCTTCAGAATGTGCCGAATTATAAAACCACCACCAGAGTTTAATCACCTGAATGAATTCTGTGATTCTACAGGTGTATTATATGTGTTCATGTAGGAAAAGTTATGTAAGTCATGAGTTATGTTAATTATGGAGTGATGTAGTTCATTTAAATTAACTGGAGCTGCGTGTAGAGCCGTCTGCCTCGATGGGGGCCATCTTGCCATGTTGTCTCTCACACGCAGGTATGAGCCTTTCCTAAACACCACCCGGTTGGGTCCAAATGCTGAAAGCCGCTGTGGAGCACCAGTGACTACAGTGGCAGGTGTTGAGTGCTGCTCTCTTTATTAAACAGCCCAGCGCTTTACTTGGACCAGATCTCCTATTATCTAGAACCTCCCAGCCAATATTTAGTACATCAGTACATGACTAAATCCCCAATACTTCAGTCATTAACTCTTTATATTTCATTACAGCAGCTTCAAAATGTCCTACCGACCACACAGCTGTTAAATTAATAAAGAGGAGATCGGAAAACACCACCAGTAAAAAGACAAGACTGGTAGACATATTTGTTCCAGGAAAAGTTCCTCCTAATGGATCCATCATGGCCTGGTATCAGTCTAAAGTCCTTTTAAAGCATTACGGAGAACCATGAAACCACAAACATCCTGTACCAGAACCCAACAGACGTCTCTCAGACATCCATCACTTGGTACCCCATTTATTCTACACTAATAAAACCTGTGTAGAAGCTTAATCTGGATATTTACTCATTAGCTCTGAATGGGATTCATAATCACACCCTACCGGCCTTTCTCTCGTTTCCGGGATCCATACTGCCGGTTTGAGCAGTACTGTGTAAATCATTTCCGGATAAGGAATGGGTTCCGATGGCGGAAGTCAGCAGGAAGTGTTTTTACAGCGCACCTCTGTGCACTAATCCTCCGCTTGTAGGACTACCACACTAGCAAATCGTGCTGGTCTGTATGGTGGTTTAAGGAGGCTGCCGGTCTAATGACGCCCACTCAGACCGCTGTGGCATTAGCTTAGCTGACGTAGCAGTATTCATATTTCAGCTCCTTAATGAGCTCATCATTCACAGAATCCAGTGATATTCCAGAGGGCGAATGTTCCTCACACAACACGGATCAGCTTTGGGACATTTCTGATCACCACAGGATGCGACAGATGCAGATAATCTGGAGAACAGGCGCACTAGTTTCCCCTCCTTCAGCGGAGTGATCCGGCCCAGAGCCGCGGAGGGATACAGAACCGCCTCACATTCCAAATCAGCGCGAGCACCGACCAACGGACATTTACCTCAGACTGAGCGCTGCTAATCAACCGAGCACAAGCTAACACTTGATTCAGCTCTGATTTCCAGGTTTGGAGTCTCCTAAATCATTTGATGTTCAGTAATGTGAGTTTATCATTTGTATTTGATCAGTTATCCGCTCTATAGCTCTCTGTAGACTAAAGATAGTTACCCAGCTAAGAGAACAATGCTAACGCTACTGAACTAACACAGTACTGTTAGATCAGCTCACCTGCTAATACAGCTCCATCACACACTAACACCATCTTAGTTTAGTTCAGAAAGAGCTGGATTTTCTCCTCAACACTCCAACATTTCTTACTCAACACACTTCATATAGGACACCCCACAGAAATGTGCTTCACTGGGACCATTAAAAACTGGATCCGGTTCTTTTCCATGGGAAGTGAAGATTGTTCTGTGTTTATGATGTTTAATTAAAGCTAACACTAAATATTGTGTTATTTCTGATCAAGTTTAAGTTACTAAACAATTCAGAAAGCAGTTGAGAAAATCCCAGTACAGGAGATTTTACTACTAGGAATACAATGAGGAACAAAAGTGCCAAAGCTGTAAAGAAGTGCACTGATATATACACCTCCATCTATTTATCTGAAGTACATGAACATATGAACATGTTCTACAGTGAATCTCATCACAACAGAACTCCAGTTAGTCAATACAGTGGAAGAGAAAAGCACAATGTGTAGAGAATGAACTGTACCGTTACTCTCTGCTAGAAAACACTATGATGTAGTACCAGCTTATGACCACTAGATGTCCCTCATGTTCCACAGATCACAGTCACCTTTTACCTGGGAACAGCAGCCGGACTAAGATCCCTCCTCTCTGGTTCAGGTGAGTGGAGTGCCCAGCAGAAGGACTGGGTTGGTAGTGTGTTGTATCTCAGCTGTAGTGCTGCAGTAATGAAGCAGAGAAGTGAAGATCCTCACAGAGACAGCAGCACTCTTACAAGCTGGAGTCCAGTTCACCCAGTACTTTAAATGGTTCTGATCCACAGCTTTATAACCCCGCTGATCACTTCTGTCCTCTCTCTCCCTCCCTCTGCTCCTCCTCTCTCTCCCTCCCTCTGCTCCTCCTCTCTTTCTCCCTCCCTCTCTCTGACACCTTCACCTACAGTAAACCAGGACGTCCCTCCTACTCAGTTTAGAGAAACGAAACTGATCTCAGAGTGCTGCTCTCTCTCCGTCTAGACGTTCAGGAAAATGGCAGAGGCCAGTATTTCAGTAGCTCATGACCAGTTCAGTTGTCCAGTCTGTCTGGATCTGCTGAAGGATCCAGTGACTATTCCTTGTGGACACAGCTTCTGTATAGTGTGTATTAATGGCTGCTGGGATCAGGAAGATCAGAGGGGTGTCTACAGCTGCCCCCAGTGCAGAGAGACTTTCACTCCAAGACCTGTTCTACGCAGAAACAATGTAATGGCTGAAGTGGTGGAGAAACTGAAGGAGACAGAACTCCAAGCTGCTCTTCCTGCTCGCCGTTACGCTGGACCTGGAGATGTGGAGTGTGATTTCTGCACTGGGAGAAAACTCAAAGCCATCAAGTCCTGTCTGACGTGTCTGGTCTCCTTCTGTGAAACTCATCTTAAACCTCACTATGAAGTTCCTGGATTGAAGAAGCACAAGCTGGTGGAAGCCTCCTCACAGCTACAGGAGAAGATCTGCTCTGAGCACGACAGACTGATCGAGATCTACTGTCGTACTGACCGAAGCTTCATCTGCTACTTGTGTACGATGGTAGAACATAAAGGACATGATACAGTTCCAGCTAAAACTGAGAGAACCAAGAAACAGGTGAGAACTAGAGATCTTTAGGAACCTAATTACAGTAGATCCATTGTAATCTAGAGTCTCATTAATCAGCTGGAGGATTAAACTGATCCATTTCCTGCGTTTAGTGGATCAAGTTTGAAATGATGTATTAAAATGTTGGAGATGTAGGAAGTGTTCAGTAAACAGATCAGACCAGTTTGTGATCATGTGACCAGCCAACACCTACCAGCCTTATAGTGGTCACATGACAGTGTGAAAGCTCTGTAGAGATAATGACTTTATTGAGCTGCTATTAAAACTAATTCCTGTAGGTCATAATTCACAATCAGAGTATATCTGTTTATAGAATCAGCTGAATGAGGTGCAGAGGAAACTCCAGCAGAGGATCCAGGAGAACCAGAAGAAGCAGCAGGAGCTGAAACAGGCTGTACACACTATTAAGGTGAGGACTGAACACAGATTGACTGTGTCATGTGACCAGTTACCCTCCTATAACCTGCATGTCTGATCACATGTCCTGGTTCAAAATTCATCCAGGTGTAATCAGTAACAGGCTTGTTGGTGTGGTGCTGATACTGTATGACACACTGTTCTGTATGAAACAGGATTTATAGACTTTAGTGTTGAGAATAACACAAGCAGGTCTGTTTAAATCTGGAAGTGCTTTAGGGAAGTGTTGGGTGATGAAGACGTGCGGTATTTTAGATGATAATTGGTGGGGTAGAAGCTTCCAGTACCTATTAGCTGTGTTAGCCTCATATCCTCAAACTCAACACTAATGAAACTAACACTGTACGTCTTGGCTGATCTACAAGCGTGTGGGTGAGGAGAGGGGAGGTCTATAATAGAGGTGGTCTTGTGTGTGCTTGTCCTAACAGCGCTGTGCTCAGTCAGCAGTGGAGGACAGTAAGAGGATCTTTACTGAACTGATCCGCTCCATTGAGAAAAAGCGCTCTGAGGTAACAGAGCTGATCAGAGCTCAGGAGAAGGCTAAACTGAGTGGAGCTGAAGAACTCCTGGAGAAACTGGAGCAGGAGATGGCTGATCTAAAGAGGAGACGCACTGAGCTGGAGCAGCTTTCACACACAGAGGACCACATCCATTTCCTCCAGGTACCAATCACTAAACTACAGAGGAACCTGTTCCTCATCAAGCTTCTAAAACTCCTCCCACCAGAAGCTGATGAAGACCACCGTAAATATTCCTGTCTGGAATCACAAGTTTGTCTTTAGTGTGATTTGAGCTGCTT
>JAMWET010002875.1:0-107500 GCA_024036415.1 Prochilodus magdalenae
TTCCTAAAGAGAAAGCCACTCAAAGTCCATCAGTTTGCTGATCAGAGTGTTTTGCTGTGCACAATATTGTGTTCACTGGATTATTTTACTTGTGGTTTGTGCCTTTTTGCACTTACATCATGAATATTAATGGTCAGAAAAACTTGCTATAAGACTTTGTAAGATGTCTAAGATGTTTGTGTCTCTTAAACTCTTTTTGTTACCTTTGAATGAATTCCATAGTAGATGCTGCTCCCTCCTGATACTCCAGGTTGAAGGTATAATAAATGGCAAATAAAGCAGCAGTCTTCAAAAAATGTGCCTTGACTTGACCGCAGGACAAGCTTGCCTTCCACTGACTGCATCCACTTCTCTAGGTTCATTTTATCACCTGCAAAAATTTCAAGAAAACACAATTCTGTTATGTACTACAACAACACCAACACCACGACCACCACCAACAACATAATGTTATGAAATAAAGCAAATGTATACTGACAAACTGGGAGAAAGACAAGACAGTAACAGATTCAAAGAAAACATGCCAATTGCAAATTTATCTAGCTAACTGGACAGGATTAAGATTTTCATTAGATTAGTTAGACATTTTAGACAAAATGCTGTCTACTGAAGCCCCAAACTTAAAGCAAAGCAAAAAGGGAGATACATACATGTACAGAGAGTAACAAGGCAAAAGAGTGAAAGGGCATGTGTGTAAAAGAATTTTAAAAGACCAACTACATGAAATACAATATTTGTTTTGTTTTCATTAGGTAATTGATTTTGAGGCAGAAAACATTGTTCAATCCCATTCAAAAACTAAGCTGCAAAACTAATTTACTTGATTTTTTAAAGTTTCCATGAGGGGAAACCAATGCATTAATATGCAACAAACTACCCATCTGCATTGCAGTTATAAGGAACATTTTAGCCTGAATTGCTTTTTGAAGAAGGCATGATAAAAAGCAGCCACTTGGAAAAGAGATCATTTGCATTCCAGTGGTAAAGGTACAATAGCAAAATAGACTATTTAATTCTAAGGAATAAAGTTAGACACACTGTAGACTTTGGGGGAAAACTAAATACAAGGGGTTTTAAGAGGGCTTTAATAACCTTGGATAATCAGCCGGGGTGAATCTGGTAATGCAGCTGTTCTTTGGATATCTGCTGCAGTTGCTGCCACCTACAACAGAAAAAAAAGCCACACACATACAAAATTAACATTTAACACTGCTCATATAGGAGAGGTCTTATTAATTACATCAGCTTCTAGAAAAAGAGATTCAAATTTCTCCTTAAAGTGGGCCATCAGGAGAAGCAGGATGCAAGAGACCAAAGAACTTTCTTGTCCAGACTTCAACACGATGGCACAAACCTCATTGTTTGTTGGCTTTTCTTCAAAGAATTTTAAAATCCTCTTTCCTTTCGCTTGAAAGCCCTCCATAATTCCTGTGAGCAAAGTGATATCAGTAAGCAACTGGAAGTGGGTGGAGAACACCTTTAGACAGAACAGGTATGGCCATGAGCTCTTCAAACTGGACAAAGACGAGTGTGAAACAGCATTAATGTCCTGACGTTGATGGTAGTAGGTGACCTCCATCAACTTACAAACTTCTTCCCTGTCAGCCCCAGTCATTCCCTCATAAGAATGAAGCTGTAACATCTGCTTACGTTGTTCCTCTAAGGTTTCATCATTTCCTCCAAAAGGGGGCTCTTCTGGCTGCCAGTGGACACAGCCATATTGATCAGACTGTGTTAGATCAGCTACATATGGCAAAGGTGCCACAATAAGCCTAAAAGAACACAAAAAAACTCATACAGTAAAGTCAGCAGGCACACAAGCAAGGGACTAACATGCACTAAAACGCTAGGTATTTTAAATGTGAAGTTACTTAACAAATGAATCAATAAAATGTAAAGACACTCAAAACACGCACTGGACAAGCTAAGCCGCTAGCGTTTATAACGTGCGCCTAAAATGATTTACATGCGCCGGGAAAGCTAGTTAGCTACCTAGCTTACTTACGTGGGAGAATCAGCAAAACAACAAAAAAACATTATTATTTTCACGGGGGAACATGTTCCCGAAAGCTTGTGACACTGTAGACAAAGTAAAATCAGAATACAAAATATTTAGACAGTTCGTTTTAGTGCATAAAGATCCAATCTGGTGCAACAATCCTAGTAAAAATCGCTTTCTTTCAGCAGTAACCCATTAGTTATGCCAAAGCAAAGCAGGCTTATATTACGGAAAACACCATACATCTAAAATCCGTGCTGAGAAATCTCATTTACACGTGGACACGTGTTCAACGTGTTGGTCTGGTCGAAATGTAAAGCGCTAATGTTGCTGTGAAGTGATAGCCAGCTGCTAACTAGCTAGCTAGTTACTCAGAGAAGTGCTGCTGAACAGATACAGTTTGAACTAGAAAGCAGACGCTCACAGCTTGCGATGCCTGGGATAAAATAAAAGCTTAGAAATAAAATCAAATTTATTTTGCCAAAATACAGAATATGTAGAAATAACTCTTACTTGTGTAAGTGCACACCAGGTCCAACGAGGCGCCAAAATCCAAACCTCCACTTTCAGAACTCATCCGTAAGCTGTCCCAGAGGTCCTTGCACTTGCTGTAAATTCTACAATAAACTGTTAACGAGTGGACACCAACACCCGAATCGAAGCCAAATACAGTAATATGCTGTAGTAAATTAATACAGGACGTTCTTGTAAATGTTTACTGTGAAAATTACAGCAATTGTTTACAGTGTGGGCAGTTCATCCTCTCTTTGAATCACTGATTCAAGTGATATACCACTTCGCAAGTTTCTTTTTGAAGTACGTCAGCGCTGTTGCTATTTTGGCTAAATACTCCTTCTTCCAACGACTCCAAAACTGTTCTGCAAGGTACTGTACTTTATGCCATCTCTTGGGAGCATAGATGTCCTCTTTAACAAACTTGCCAGGAGGAGGCAGAGCTGATGAAATTTTCACTGTAAGCAGATGATTTGGAGTAATAGGTGTTAAGCTACAAGGATCACCTAGATGGTTCACGGTAAGCGGACGGCTATTGATTATACTCATTGCGTCATAAAATAATGCTCGCAGGGAAGAATCATCTAACCTACAGTACTCAAGGAAAGGGCAAGAGTAGAACTAAGGAGCCTTCTCACTGTCCTTGTCTGCCTCCAACATGGCTAGAGTAAGGTGCATTCATATTAAAATCACACTAGTTATTAGTAAGAAATGCAGCCAGCTTCTCTTGATCAATCTCCTTGAGGGTTTCCTTAAATTCATTTTTAGCACCAATGAAATTCCTTCCTTGATCAGACTTTATTAGGTGTACTGCCCCTTTTATTAAGCATTGTAAAGCATTGATAAAGGCATCGGCGGACTAATCATCTAGCATCTCTATATGCACTGCCCGTTAACAAAAGCATGTACAAAGAAGGCCATACCTCTTATGAATTCTTCTTCCTTCCTTTGTTAAAAATATGTAACGGTGGTGATTGATTTACTCGCTCTTGGAGGAGCTCTGCCATTTTCTTTTGTTTCACTGGTCTCCTGAATCTTCTGCACCCAACACACTGGTGAAGAAAAGAAGCCACTACTCTGTGAATGTCTGGAATCCAAAACCCATTTGAGTTTGAAAATCTTTCTATTGCTTTGTGTGGTAGTCATTATCTTGGTATTAGGGGTTTGAAATTTCATACTTTATTTAATTCTATATTTCACATGAAATTAAATCATTTCTGGTATTACTGTATACATTTCCCATTCTCTTTAGCTATAAAAATATTAATTTTATTGTAAATATACTTGAACCTGCTTTTTTTTACAGTTATTACTAGAATTGCTACATTTATAGTATAATAATTATACTGTTAATTTACAGTATCCTACTGGCAATTTTAGTTGCCAGTAATTTGGTGTAATTTAACAGTAAAACTGTTTTTAAATT
This sequence comes from Prochilodus magdalenae, assembly GCA_024036415.1. NCBI lineage: Eukaryota > Metazoa > Chordata > Actinopteri > Characiformes > Prochilodontidae > Prochilodus > Prochilodus magdalenae. The sequence continues at coordinate 3,939 of JAMWET010002875.1, forward strand.
AGCTGTGTATGTATACAGAATCATACTGTATATTTTACAGTTATTACTGGTATTTTATGTTGTGTAAAATTACAGTAAAATATTCTACAGTATCATTTTGTAAATTTACAAGACTTTTTGTAACACTTTTTGTAAATTTACAACACTGTAAAGTTTACAGGAAGTTTTTTTTTTACAGTGCAGGAATGAATAGAGGTTGGCAAGAATTGTAGAGGCCAATTCTGACCAAGTTGGACTTGTTAGGAGAGTTAAGATAGCCCTCGGGAATTCAAAGCTGAGTAGTGGAGGGAAGCATCATAAGCTGTCAGTGGTTGAACGTTCAGTGCATAAATTAATTTTGTTAGTGGAGGCATAATTTTCCTAATTTTTGTTTTGTTTTATTTTTTGGCTTGTTTTTTTTTTTTTTTTTTGAATTTATTTGATTCATGGTTTTCCTTTTACAATGATGAGTATCTAATTACTGGTAGGAAATCATTATGGTTTGCACTGCTAACGCAGAAACCCTGTATGATTTGGTGGGAGTGTAACTAATTGTGTCTGTGTGATAATTGTGTATAAACAGCCTTAGAGCGAGTGATGTCTTTTAATTTGACATGCTCAGCATGAGAGGGGTAAGCAGGAAGTGAGGTCAGTGAGTCAGGTGGCTCTTTAAGTAAAATGGTGGGCAGCCATTGTTCCTCAAAAACAATGGACACACCAAACAATCTACTAGGCTTTGAAAAAGATTAGGACTCTGCTGTATGAGAAACAAGGTAAAGCTGTTAAGTTATTTGGTAGAACCTATCAACCTTTAGTGAATGTATTCAGCCAGGTGGTTGCTGTACTGCTTGCACGATTGTTGAAATGCTGAGCATGTAGTGTCTTAGGTTATTGAAGTTTTTTTTTTAAGTGTTAATAGGTGTTAATAAATTGACATGAGTATATTTTAAATGTGTGGGACTGGTTTTATCTTGTGATTTAAGCATTTTCTTGTTTTTTGTTTTTGTTCTTTGGTGTTTACTTCTTACGATATGTTTATGTGAAGAGACGAATAAAGGACACATAGACCATCAGTTGAGCGTCAATCCGTTGTTCAGCAGGGATGCTACAACAGGTTTGAGCTATCTTTTCCTGGCGGGGGTGGGCGGAGCATGGCAGTATAGAGGATATAACTACGAGTAAAAAATGGTTAGAGTGAAAAAAAGAGGGATATTTTGTCAGAGCGACTTTGTCATGGCTTATGGCGATTGGATTACATTGGTGTTTCAGGATTGTAATGCTCACATGATTGTGCCATTCTCTTGTGTTGACTATTCAATTCAATTTAAATTCAACTTTATTGTCATTATGCCAATACAGGGTTGTACAGTATAACAAAACACTGTCAGTGTTTTGTGTCCTTCTCCAGGGCCATTACAAAATGTGTAGTTGTGTGTGTGTGTGTGTGTGTATATATATATATATATATATATATATATATATATATATATATATATATATATATATATATATATATATATATATATATATATATAGTTAACTGTGTTTATTTCACTAATTTCATTTTCATTTCAAGTTGGTCCAGCTTATGGGGCTAAAGTTGGTCTAAACATAATGTAATATGAGTCAATCTGCCTTATGTTTTATGGTTTGTGTAAATCAAAACTGGTAGAAACATGAACTTGGGAAATGACTGCCCGGAAGAGATGTCAAAGATGGTGCTTGGGATCTTTGTTGTGAGACATAAAAGTGCAGAGCCCACAGATGACCCAGAGGACACTGGAATTGTCCTAGAAGGGCTGGAAGTATTGGGTGAGCTGAGAAGTGTGCCATTTGCATTGGAAATGTTATTGGGTCTTATATATGCCCTCAACTAGAGCTACCCACCAGAACTCAGGTACACGTTTGAAATCCTTCAGAAAATTATCATGAAACAAGACACAAACAGACTGTATGTCAAAGTGCAGTGAAGCTTTTTTTGTGAGTTTTTGACAGCTGGACAATCTGGTGAATCCCTAAGGTGTTCTTGTACAAATCCTTCTTGATACAAATATGCTCTCTTGTTTGCCATTACCCTATTCTGATTATTGTTTGAGAATATCAATCCTGTGGTGAGCATTGTAAAGAAACTAAAACTCTGTCCACTAGCCCCCCACTGTCAGTTGACAAGGTTGAAAGGAAAAGAAATCGCAATCTTCATGCTGAAAGACCTTTACAGGTTGCCTTGTGTCTATTCAACCAGGCTTTAGAACGGCCAAAAAGCTCAACGTTGTAATGAAACTTGTTTTGGGAGGAAAACAATATTTTCTGACATGGGAACACTTCAAATATGTAAATAGTAAAGGAAAACATTGTTTAGAAGCAATAGAAAGTGAAATCTTGAACGTGGCAGTACAAAATTAACAATGTCATTTCCATTGCTCTTAGGCGCTGAAAAGGCGTTTGGGGAGCTTTAGAAGCGCCTACAGGCTTTAGAACTGCCAAAAAGCTCAACTTTGTAATGAAACTTGTTTTGGGAGGAAAACAATATTTTCTGATATGGGAACACTTTAGAAATGTACATAATTAAGGAAAACATTGTTTAGAAGCAATAGAAAGTGAAATTTTGAACGTGGCAGTACAAAATGAACAGTGTCTTTTTCATTGCATTTAGGCGCTGAAAAAGCGTTTGGGAGCTTTAGAAGCGCCTACAGGCTTTAGAACTGCCAAAAAGCTCAACTTTGTAATGAAACTTGTTTTGGGAGAAAAACAATATTTTCTGACATGGGAACACTTTAAATATGTCTAGAATGAAGGAAAACATTGTTTCTAAGCAATAGGAAGTGAAATCTTGAACGTGGCAGTACAAAATGAACAGTGTCATTTTCATTGCATTTAGGCGCTGAAAAAGCGTTTGGGAGCTTTAGAAGCGCCTACAGGCTTTAGAACGGCAAAAAAGCTCAACGTTGTAATAAAACTTGTTTTGTGACAAAAACAATATTTTCTGACATGGGACCACTTTAAATAGGTCTAGAATGAAGGAAAACATTGTTTCTAAGCAATAGAAAGTGAAATCTTGAACGTGGCAGTACAAAATGAACAGTGTCATTTTCATTGCATTTAGGCGCTGAAAAAGCGTTTGGGAGCTTTAGAAGCGCCTACAGGCTTTAGAACGGCCAAAAAGCTCAACGTTGTAAAAAAAACTTGTTTTGGGAGGAAAACAATATTTTCTGACATGGGAACACTTTAAATATGTAAATATTGAAGGCAAACATTGTTTAGAAGCAATAGAAAGTGAAATCTTGAACGTGGCAGTACAAAATGAAAAGTGTCATATTCATTGCATTTGGGAGCTTTAGAAGCGCCTACAGGCTTTAGAACGGCCAAAAAGCTCAACTTTGTAATGAAACTTGTTTTGGGAGGAAAACAATATTTTCTGACATGGGAACACTTTAAATATGTCTAGAATGAAGGAAAACATTGTTTCTAAGCAATAGGAAGTGAAATCTTGAACGTGGCAGTACAAAATGAACAGTGTCATTTTCATTGCATTTAGGCGCTGAAAAAGCGTTTGGGAGCTTTAGAAGCGCCTACAGGCTTTAGAACGGCCAAAAAGCTCAACGTTGTAATGAAACTTGTTTTGTGACAAAAACAATATTTTCTGACATGGGAACACTTTAAATATGTAAATAATGAAGGGAAACATTGTTTAGAAGCAATAGAAAGTGAAATCTTGAACGTGGCAGTACAAAATGAACAGTGTCATTTTCATTGCATTTAGGCGCTGAAAAAGCGTTTAAGAGCTTTAGAAGCGCCTACAGGCTTTAGAAGCGTTTGGGAGCTTTAGAAAGCTCAACTTAGAACTGCCAAAAAGCTCAACTTTGTAATGAAACTTGTTTTGGGAGGAAAACAATATTTTCTGACATGGGAACACTTTAAATATGTAAATAATGAAGGAAAACATTGTTTAGAAGCAATAGAAAGTTAAATCTTGAACGTGGCAGTACAAAATGAACAGTGTCATTTTCATTGCATTTAGGCGCTGAAAAAGCGTTTGGGAGCTTTAGAAGCGCCTACAGGCTTTAGAACTGCCAAAAAGCTCAACTTTGTAATGAAACTTGTTTTGGGAGGAAAACAATATTTTCTGACATGGGAACACTTTAAATATGTCTAGAATGAAGGAAAACATTGTTTAGAAGCAATAGAAAGTGAAATCTTGAACGTGGCAGTACAAAATGAACAGTGTCATTTTCATTGCATTTAGGCGCTGAAAAAGCGTTTGGGAGCTTTAGAAGCGCCTACAGGCTTTAGAACTGCCAAAAAGCTCAACGTTGTAATAAAACTTGTTTTGTGACAGAAACAATATTTTCTGACATGGGAACACTTTAAATATGTAAATAATGAAGGGAAACATTGTTTAGAAGCAATAGAAAGTGAAATCTTGAACGTGGCAGTACAAAATGAACAGTGTCATTTTCATTGCATTTAGGTGCTGAAAAAGCGTTTGGGAGCTTTAGAAGCACCTACAGGTCTTGGAACGGCCAAAAAGCTCAACGTTGTAACTTTTGTACCTTACTCAGAAAGGCAGGGCCGGTGAACCAGGAAGAAAGTGCCAGCTGGTTTGGAGAAAGTGGTCTTGTGGCATGGTTAGCCGGATTTAAACTGGTGGGCACATAGTTCCATTTGCTTGCTTGAGTTGAACGTCTGATTCGATGCACTCGGTTGTGAACATAAATATAAAATCGCCTGGATTCATTAAAGATGTAGCCAAGCACCACCTTGCTATCAGTGAAGAACTTTGTGTCATCTATTGGAGTGTCTAGTTCCTCTGTGATGATTTCCGCAATCTCCACTGCCAGCACAGCCGCACATAGTTCGAGCCTTGGTATGGTGAGTTCAGGTTTGGGAACTAGCTTGGCTTTGCCAAAGATAAATCCCACATGAATTTTTCCCTCAGCATCAGTGACTTTAAGATAAGCAACAGCACCAATAGCTTTGTTTGATGCATCACAGAAAACACAAAGTTCCCTTTTCTGTGCTGTAGAGACTGGCAGGGCTGTGTAAAGCCTAGGAATTTTCAGCTCTTCTAGGTCTTTGAGGGTTTTGGTCCACTTCTGCCATTCAGCGTACTTCTCCATAGGTAGTGGTGCATCCCATTCGTGGGTGTTCAATGTGAGCTCTCTTAGGATGAAGCGACCCTGGACACTAACAGGAGCCACAAGACCGAGAGGATCAAACAGGCTGTTAATTGTAGATAACACCCCACGACGTGTGAATGGCTTATTATCTGCAGCCACTTGAAACGTGAATGTGTCCGTCACAATGTCCCATCTGAGACCCATCTGCATGGGTGGAAGGTTATGCCCAATATCAAGGTCCTGTAGGCCTTTAGCCAAGTCTTTTTCTGGAAATGCTTTCATGACATCAGAGTTGTTGGACACAATTTTGTGAAGTCTGATGTTGGACTGAGCCAGCATGCCTTTCGCTTTTCTGAGTAAAGTGATGGCTTCTTCTGCGCAGGGAAAAGACTTCAAAGCGTCATCGACATAGAAGTGCTTCTCTACGAATTGTCTCACTTCAGCACCAAAGTTCTTTTCTCCCTCTATAGCTGACCGCTTAAGGCCATACATGGCCACTGCTGGGGAGGAACAGTTTCCAAAAACATGAACCTTCATGCGGTACTCTACAACATCACCATCAAGATTGTGACCATGAAACCACAGAAAGCGGAGGAAGTCGCGATGATCTTCTCTGACCAGAAAGCTGTAATACATCTGTTCAATGTCAGCCATCACAGCAACGGGATCTTTCCAGAAGCGAATAAGAACCCCAAGCAAGCTGTTGTTCAAATCAGGGCCACGTAAAAGTACATCGTTAAGTGAGACGCCACCGTATTTTGCACTAGAGTCAAATACAATTCTGATTTGCCCTGGTTTCTGGGGGTGGTAAACCCCAAAGCTAGGCAGATACCAGCACTCTGAGTTGCCTTCCAACGGAGGGGCAGGTTCAGCATGCCCATTGATGAAGATCTTTTCCATGAAGGCTACAAAATGATCTTTCATGTCTTGTTTCTTTAGCAGGGTGCGACGAATTGACATAAGCCGAGTAAGGGCTTGCTCCCTGTTGTTCGGCAGGCGTTGTCTAGGAACACGAAATGGTAGAGGTGCCACCCAACTATTGGCCTCATTTTTAACAAACTCCTTGTTCATGATGCAGAGGAATTGTTCATCCTCAATGGAAAGAGCCAGTTTGTCACTGTCCTCTGAACAGGTAAAGAACTGTTTGACTGTGTCCTCTTTAGTTGGTGTGTGAGTAGGCAAGACCTTGGTGCATGTGTGTTGCTTATGTGCAAAATTCTCTTTCACAGAGATGGTGTTCTCACATGGTGTAAAATAGCTGTGACGGCCATTCTCCAAGATATTAGTTTTGAAGACATTCACAACAGGTCTGTGAGCACCACGTAAACAGACATTACCAAGAATAACCCATCCTAAATCTAGGCATTGGGCATAGGGAGCATTGTGATCCCCATTTCTTTGGCTTCGAACCTTGTGAACACGGATGATGTCTCTACCTAATAACAGAAGCATTTCGGCGGAAGGTTCGAGAGGTGGAATCTTGTTGGAAATAACCCTGAGATGAGGGTGGCTGTATGCCGCTTCTGGTGTGGGAATTTCCTCTCTGTTATTTGGGATTTGATTGCACTCAATGAGAGTTGGAAGTCGCAGGTGAACATCTCCGTCAGCTGACTCTACCATAAAGCCCATAGCGCGCCTCCCAGCTGTGTCTGTTGTGCCAGAGCATGTTTTGAGAGTGTATGGGAAAACTGTCACTGTGTACATTAAAAATGTCAAAGAATGAAGACCTTGCCAATGATACATTGCTCTGGTCATCCAATACCACATACATTTTGACTTTCTTTTCTGGATGCCCTTCTGGATATACATGCACTAGGCATATTTTAGAGCAAGATTTGCCTTGGAACCCCTGTCCACAGACTTCTGTGCATGTAGAGGTAAGAATGGCTGAATCATGTTCATGCTGCTCCCCACCATGGTTTACAACAGGTGTGTCAGACTCCTTTTTAACCCAAGGTGCAGGGCCTGCATGGAGCGCAGAAACGTGACGATTGCTATCACACTCAGAACAGTGAATGACTGCTTTGCACTCCTTTGCCTGATGTGCAGTCGAAGCACAACATCTGAAACATACAAAGTGCTCCTTCAGGAAACTCATACGTTCCTCTAGTGGTTTTTCCCTGAAACCCCTGCACTTCCTGAGGGAATGAGGTTTCTTGTGTATAGGGCATTGCTTGTTAGGATCTACTACAGACCTCTTAGAAAAGTCAGAGGATGACTGGCTTTCAACCTGTGTTTTGCCAACTGAGACAGGGTCTCTCCAGCGTTTTGATGGGACTTTATCGCTGTGAAGGGACACTGCACTGGGTGCAGGAAGGCTGAAGCTTGGGTCACTCCTCATTTCTGCATTGCAACGCACAAAGTCCGCAAAAAAGGAAAAGGGTGGATATGGTACGTCATACTCTCTTTTGTACCTGAACCCTTGACTCATCCATTGCTCTTGGAGGTTGTAAGGTAGTTTCTCAACAATGGGGTTAATGCCTCTGGCTGTGTCCAGAAAGCTAAGCCCTGGTAAGTAACCCTCACATTTGGCTGCCTCGATTTCAAGGAGCAGATCCGCAAGCTCTTGAAGCAGTAAGTAGTTTTTATGCTTTACTCTTGGAAACTTTTCGAGTCTTGAAAAAAGAGAAGCTTCAATGGCTTCTGGAGAGCCATAACACGGGTCAAGTCTCTGCCACACCATATCCAGGCCGGTATCAGGTTGGTTGATATGAACTGCTCTAATTCTTTCAGCATGCTGTAGTGCATCACCGCTTAACCACTTTATGAGAAGATCAAGTTGCTCACTTGGTTTAAGGTCAAGCCCTTCAGTAGCATTCAGAAAGCTAGATTTCCACGACAAATAATTTGCAGGCTGATTATCAAATGTTTTCAACCCCGCTGTGACTAGATCTCGGCGAGCCAGGTAAATAGCTAGATCTGACACATTGGAAGACTTTGGCTGGATGTTGTAAATAGGCTGTCTTCCTTTTCTGACATCATTGTAATGCTGTGAATGCAGCAGAGGACTAAGATCAGTGTGGCTGAAGTTTGGCAGGGCATTAGGTTGTGACTTTTGCTTCTGTTGAGATTGAGAGAGCGTAGATGCGCACCCTGGTGTTGACAGGGCTTTACTGACACTCTGATCTTCAGTTTTTATAGCATCAACATGCTGTGGCATTTTGTCAACCTCTACCTCAACAGGACTGGGCTGAGTATGGAGGTGAATTTGCTGAGAAGCAAAGTGAGTCTGGATATATTCACTAGTGCGCTCAAGTGACTGATGAGGTGATGTACACTGCCGGACTTCACTACGGTGCTCAATGTCTTCTACACCTGTAGCTGCTTCCAGCACTTTAGCTTCTGCTGATGCTGCCTCAGCATCACACTCCTCCTTAAGAGCATTCAGTGTTGCTTCTATACGGGCTTTCTCTATAGATGCATTTGCGTCAATCTGAGCTTTTTCCACTTTCATTTCTTGCTTTGCATATGCAGCACGTGTGCGAGCTGCTTCAGCCTTGGCTCTGGCCTCAGCTGCAGCAATGCTGACTGAAGACTTACTTGAGCGTCGTGAAGAAGGAAGATGAAGAGCATTTAGACCGCACTTCCAGGCCATGAAGATCAGGGTCGCTATGTTTTGTCTCTGACATCGTTGTCGTCGATGATGCAATCAGTTGTGTCTCCAGTCCAATCTCGATGAAGCTATCTTTTTACTGTTCTGCCTTCCCTATGCAGACAGCTAAACACTCTTCCAGAAGTGACCAAGACACGTGGTGCCTTTAAGTGTTTTTAATGGAAGCGGTGTAAAACTGAGAAAACAGAAAAAAGGAAATATGGCTTTTAGTTTCAGTAATCAATATCAATTGCATACAAATACATACATATTTTCTCTTACAAACACTGGAACAGTGCTAGCGTAGCCTGACTAGCATGACTTATAAATGAAACAATGGTTCAATCCAAAACGTTCACCAAAAATAATGCACAAACAGCATACAGTTATGTCTTATAAACAAGCCACTTACAGATAGTGCTTGAACAAGTGGAAGAAAGACTGGATGTGAACTGATGCTTGCCCAGTTCTCTCTGTGCTGCTTACAATGCTGCTCGGTAGCTCAGAACCCAAGAGGAAGTGCACCACTAGGGGCGCTAAAGTCAAAGCTACGCGTAAGTCAGCACAACTTCCTATTGCTTCTAAACAATGTTTTCCTTCATTATTTACATATTTAAAGTGTTCCCATGTCAGAAAATATTGTTTTTGTCACAAAACAAGTTTTATTACAACGTTGAGATTTTTGGCCGTTCCAAAGCCTAGAGGCGCTTCTAAAGCTTCCAAGCGCTTTTTCAGAGTCTAAATGCAATGAAAAAGACATTGTTCATTTTGTACTGCCACGTTGAAAATATCACTTTCTATTGCTTATAAACAATATTTTCCTTCATTCTAGACATATTTGCAAGGTACCCATGTCAGAAAATATTGTTTTCCTCCCAAAAAGTTTCATTACAAAGTTGAGGTTTTTGGCTTTTCTAAAGGCTGTAGGCGTTTCTAAAGCTCTCAAACGCTTTTTCAGCGCCTAAATGCAATGAAAATGACACTGTTCATTTTGTACTGCCACGTTCAAGATTTAACTTTCTATTGCTTCTAAACAATGTTTTCCTTCATTCTAGACATATTTGCAAGGTACCCATGTCGGAAAATATTGTTTTCCTCTCAAAACAAGTTTCATTACCAAGTTGAGCTTTTTGGCCGTTCTAAAGCTTGTAGGGCTTCTAAAGCTCCCAAACGCTTTTTTTAGCGCCTAAATGCAATGAAAATGACAATGTTCATTTTGTACTGCCACGTTCAAGATTTCACTTTCTATTGCTTCTAATCAATGTTTCCCTTCATTATTTACATATTTAAAGTGTTCCCATGTCAGAAAATATTGTTTCTGTCACAAAACAAGTTTTATTACAAGGTTTCGCTTTTCTTTCATTCTAGACATATTTGCAAGGTACACAAGTCAGAAAATATTGTTTTCCTCGCAAGACAAGTTTCATTACAAAGTTGAGTTTTTTTTGGCAGTTCTAAAGCCTGTAGGCGCTTCTAAAGCTCCCAAACGCTTTTTCAGCGCCTAAATGCAATGACAAAGACACTGTTCATTTTGTACTGCCACGTTCAAGATTTCACTTCCTATTGCTTAGAAACAATGTTTTCCTTCATTCTAGACATATTTGCAAGGTACCCATGTCAGAAAATATTGTTTTCCTCCCAAAACAAGTTTCATTACAAAGTTGAGCTTTTTGGCCGTTCTAAAGCCTGTAGGCGCTTCTAAAGCTCCCAAACGCTTTTTCAGCGCCTAAATGCAATGAAAATGACACTGTTCATTTTGTACTGCCACGTTCAAGATTTCACTTCCTATTGCTTAGAAACAATGTTTTCCTTCATTCTAGGAAAGTGCAGGCGGCTTGTGACGTCATTCACTCCACCGTCGCAGCGCTACAGACACAACACCCTGACGCCTTCTATGTGATTTCTAAAGCCTTTAGGCGCTTCATTAAAGCTACCAAAAACGCTTTTTCCCACCAGGCCTAAACAGCAACCATCGACCTGCTGTTCATGCTAACTGCCACGTTCATACAGGGCTACCCACTATTGCTTCTGGGGATGTTCAGACCACAACCTTTTTTATATATTTACAGTGTTCCCATTACAGAAAATACTGGTTTTGAGGCAGCCCACAAACCACACGCTCATTCAGAGTTTACAACGTTGAGCTTTTTGGTAGTTCTCAAAGCCTGTATGATACTTCTAATTGGAGCGTGCTGCTTTTTTTCAGCGCCTAGAGGACATTGAGGGGGTGACGCACTGTTACGGACTACCTGAATTTTTGTATGGATGTTGCTGTTCCCACAAAGACTGTACGCTGCTTCCCAAACAACAAGCCCTGGATTATTAGTGACGTCAAGGACATCCTCAACCAAAAGAAGAGGGGGTTCAAAGATGGAAACTGGACAGAGCTGAAGCGTGTACAGAGGGAACTCAAGGTTCGACTTAAAGAGGCCAAGGAGTCCTACAGGTAAAAGGTGGAAAGGAAGCGGCAAGACAACAACATGCCAGGTCTTCAGCAATGAACTTTCTATCACTGGCTTTCCTTCATCTATTTACATATTTTAAAGCGGCAGCTCAGAAAGATGGGTTTTGTGGACAGAGCAAACCAGTTTAACAACTTCTACAACAGGTTTGACTGTCCTGCTGCTGCTGCCCCCTCCTCCGACCCGTCTGCAGCATTCACCACCCTGTTGTCACCACCATCACCCTCACCTCCACCATCTCCGTCACCTTCACCACCATCACCCTCACCTCCACCATCTCAGTCATCACCACCAACATCAGCAGGAAGACAAAGCAACACCCACAGTTTCCACTGTCCCCCAACCTTCACGACAGACCAAGTCAGGAGACAGCTGAGGAGACTACACCCCAGACAAAGTGTGCCCCAGAATGCTTAAGGCATGTGCTGCCCAACTGGGGGAGCCCCTCCAACATGTCTTTAACCTGAGGAAGGGTTCCTGCCACGTGGAAGACAACCTCATTCCAGTCCCCAAGAAGGCACACCCGAAGGAGCTGAATGACTACAGGCCGGTTGCTTTGACGTCTCATGTGATGATGACCATGGAGCGACTGCTGCTGAACCACCCTTAGACCTCAGGTCCACCATGCTGAGGACCCACTGCAGTTTGCGTACCGGGAGAAGGTGGGAGTGGAAGATGCCATCCTCTATCTTCTACACAGAGCTCACTCTCATCTGGACAAGGGGGGTTGTGCTGTGAGGGTCATGTTCTTTGACTTCTCCAGTGCCTTCAACACCATTCAACCCCTACTACTGAGAGACAAGCTGATGAAGGTGGAGGTGGACATGCACCTGGTCACCTGGATCACTGACTACCTCACTGGGAGAACACAACATGTCAGGATCAGGGACTGCTCCTCTGATACGGTGATCAGTAGCACAGGAGCACCACAGGGGACTGTTCTGTCTCCAGTCCTGTTCACCGTGTACACATCGGACTTCAAATACAACTCAGAGTTATGCCACATGCAGAAGTTCTCTGATGACACTGCAATCGTGGGGTGTGTGCCAGGAGAGGGAGTACAGAAGCCTGGTTGAGGACTTTGTGGAGTGGTGCACTACCAACCATCTGAGGATGAACATCACCAAAACCAAGGAGCTGTGTATAGACTTCAGGAGGTCCAGGCCCTCTCAGCAGCCAATCTCCATCAAGGCGGTCAATGTGGAGGTGGTCAGGTCCTACAAATACCTTGGTGTGCACCTGGACGAGAGGCTGGACTGGTCAGTAAACACTGATCTTGTCTACAAGAAAGCACAGAGCAGACTATACTTCCTCAGGAGGCTGGGGTCCTTCAGGATTTGCCAGAAACTCCTGCTGATGTTCTACCAGTCTGTGGTAACCAGCGTCCTCTTCTATGCTGTGGTGTGTTGGGGAGGCAGTATCAGCAAGAGGGATGCTGGACGACTCAACAGGCTGGTGAGGAAAGCTGGTTCTGTGCTGGGACTAGAGCTGGAGCCCTTAACACCACTAGCAGAGAGGAGAGCCCTCAACAAGCTGCTGAACATTTATGGACAATGTTCACCATCCTATGCGCAGCATGATCATCGGGCAGAGGAGCTCATTCAGTGGCAGACTGCTGTCCCAGTCCTGCTTCACAGACAGACTCAGAAAGTCTTTTGTCCCTCAGGCCATAAGACTGTTCAACTCCTCTCAGTACAGCAGATGAAAAACTCTGGACACTCTTTCCTTCCGGTCACTCCAATGGACACACCCCCATCTCTGCACACACTCCCTCCTAAATGCCCTATTTCTATTTATATTGTATTATTCTACTCCATTCTGTACTGTTTACACATTTTGCACTGATAAATTATTTATATTACTGCGTACTTGCACTGTCTGTATGGCTGACAACAGCCATCTTCTTAATTTGCTTAGCAAATGGTATACCACTACCTCCATCTATACTTTACATTTTATACAGACACTAAGGACTCTATTTTTATACTTTCATACTTTATATTGTATCTCTGTCTCTATTTGTACAAATCTATGTTGCTTCTGTTGTTACTTCTATATAGTTTGTATATCTGCTACTGGATGCCTTGAATTTCCCTCTGGGATCAATAAAATATCTATCTATGTATCTATCTATCTATCTATCTATCTAGACATATTTAAAAAAGGTACCCATGTCAGAAAATATTGTTTTCCTCCCAAAACAAGTTTCATTACAAAGTTGAGCTTTTTGGCAGTTCTAAAGCCTGTAGGCGCTTCTAAAGCTCCCAAACGCTTTTTCAGCGACTAAATGCAATGAAAATGAGACTGTTCATTTTGTACTGCCACGTTCAAGATTTAACTTTCTATTGCTTCTAAACAATGTTGTCCTTCATTCTAGACATATTTGCAAGGTACCCATGTTAGAAAATATTGTTTTTCTCCTCAAACAAGTTTCATTACAAAGGTGAGCTTTTTGGCAGTTCTAAAGCCAGTAGGCGCTTCTAAAGCGCCCCAAAAGCCTTTTTTTAGCGCCTAAGAGCAATGAAAATGACATTTAGTTTGTACTGCCACGTTCAAAATGTCACTTCCTATTGCTTAGAAACAATGTTTCCTTCATTCTAGACATATTGCAAGGTACCCATGTCGGAAAATGTTGTTACGTTGAGCTTTTTGGCAGTTCTAAAGCCTGTAGGCGCTTCTATAGCACCCAAACGCTTTTTTAGCGCATAAGAGCAATCAAAATGACATTGTTAATTTTGTACTGCCACGTTCAAGATTTAACTTTCTATTGCTTAGAAACAATGTTTTACTTCATTCTAGACATATTTGCAAGGTACGCATGTCAGAAAATATTTTTTTCAACCCCAAAACAAGTTTCATTACAAAGTTGAGCTTTTTGGCAGTTCTAAAGCCTGTAGGCGCTTCTAAAGCGCCCCAAAAGCCTTTTCAGCGCCTAAGAGCAATACAAATGACATTGTTAATTGTGTACTGCCACGTTCAAGATTTCACTTTCTATTGCTTCTAATCAATGTTTTCCTTCATTCTAGACATATTTGCAAGGTACCCAAGTCGGAAAATATTGTTACGTTGAGCTTTTTGGCAGTTCTAAAGCCTGTAGGCGCTTTTAAAGCTCCCAAACACTTTTTCAGCGCCTAAATGCAATGAAAATGACACTGTTCATTTTGTACTGCCACGTTAGTAGTATATATAATACACCTTGTGTGTCACAATGATTTATGATTCCTGATTTATGATCCCTCTGTGGCAGGGTTGTTTGATTGACAGGTCAGTTTGATTGACTGGTCGAGTTGCTTGACAAGCTGTCTGTCTTGTCAGCATGTCGATACACCACACCCCCCACTACCCCTCACAAGAATTATGATGGGAGGGGGGTTGTTGAGTTCGTCAGCGGGTTCTGCTCTGGTGTGGGGGTCACGTCGCCAACCCCTGTTGTGTAAACAATTGAAAGGTGTGATTGTGTCTTCTGCTATGTATTGAAGACGTCTGCCTGGCTTGTACCAAGTTGTTTGATGTTAGAATAAACGTCTGTAAACTCTGGACGTGTGCGCGCGCGTGTGTGTGTGTGTGTGTGTGTGTGCGTATATATATATATATATATATATATATATATATATATATATATATATATATATATATATATATATATATATATATATATATATATATAGCTTTTAAGCACATTCTCACCGGCGTTTTCATGCGACTAACTCTGTAACTATGTCTAGTTCTAGGTTAGATCTGACTTCTCTTAGAAATTCTACAGCAACACTTGATTCTAGTGGTTCTGTTAATCAGTGTTTTGCTCTAAGGAAGAGACAGTATTATAGGTCTCGTGAACACTTGATATAATGCTATTAAGATCAACCTCTTTAATTCTATGGCTTATGAGGTTTCTGGGGAGTGTCAGACGGAATCACCGCCCACGCGTTGTATGTGTTAAAAGGATCGTGGTCCATACCCAGTGCGTACAACGAGACATTACCTTGCATTCAAGACACCATGTTTTGGGATTTTCTTCCAGCAGGCCACCCTGGTACTCATGGGTGTGTGTGGAATAGAGCGGCCAACAATGGTTTTGTTGAAGATTATCGGGTACCAGACTTTGATTACAACCCGCCCAACACAGGACCCGTCGTTGTGAATTACAGCCATGATGAACCAGCAGCAACCAACAGGACACCAGACAACAATTTCGGTAATGATACCAACTCTGTCGATGCTACAGATTGTCATGGTGACCAGCCAACTCCATACAGACCATCAGACAAGGCCTGGTTGGACCAGCTGTGTGAAGATTTTACTGGAGCAGATATGACATTCCGACGTACTACCTTTGTCATCAGAACCGTCAACAGGGTCGGTATCCAAACCGCAGATAGATCCACCATCCATGGATGATGACGAAACACTCATGGAAGCTCCTAAATGCGCACCAACCGAATATGTGGATGGTCAAGTATGTTCTACAGGTCTAAGACTTAGAAAGTCTGCAGTTGTTGTGATCCTACAACACATCATAGGCGACAAACTGAGGAAAACGTGTCTTGGTTGTGAAGTGAACCACCCCAGTCAGCGGCGACACTCGTGTCTGTTTGAGCCGGACATTTTCTTCTACTATGATGAAATAACGCGGACATTTTTTACACCAGGGTTGAGACACGCCATAGCAGGTCTTCTAAAGTGTTTTGGAATACAGCTACCACTTCTAAAAAATTCAAGGGTGTGCTGAAACAGTTGTGTGCGAACTGCGGAGTGAGCCGTACATTGTCGATAAGTTGCAGGAAATCAGAGAAAGCCTGGTTGATCACATATCCGGTCAATTTGTCGGCAATGCTGTTGATTGTTGGAAAACCAGTTCAGAGACTTGCAGTGCTGTTTAAGACAAAATGGGTAATGTTTGTGGATGTCTGGATTTGTCAGAACACATACTGAAACACCGGGTGAACTACTGACAAATTTGATGTGTAAATATATTGAAGATAATGTGGTAGATTTTAGACTCTTTAATAATGTACAGGATGTTGATGCTAAACGTTTACAAATTTTCAAGAATCAAATAGATATTGTCAAAACGGTGTCAGATGAATGGCTCCACTTAACACACTTGTGTGTAGATTCTAACGAACCAACCTATGTGACTGTTAGCAAAATTCTGTCTCTTATGCCTAAAAGTAGCAATACGATAAAAATTAGTCATGTGCTTTGTCTGTGTACATACATACGTACATTTGTGTGATAAAACTTTCAACAAACAAGTCGATTAATGTTTGTAAAGTGATTAAAACTTTAGTTGAATATGTGGTTGAGAGAAATGTAGATGTGTGTGTGAAATTTCTAGATTACATTGATGCTTTGTAAGTTGTGAATAAAAACTGTGAAACAAACTAAATTTGAATCATTGTTGTTTGTGATGACATCTATCACCATGTTCGAGCTTCTGAAGAATGTGTATTATACACCGTCTAATCCAGGTTCTTTGGGTGGTAGAAGTCGGTTGAAAGAGGCTGTTTTACAAAATACAGGTGTGCGTCTGTCTGATCAAGAGGTTTCAGAATGACTAGCTGGTGAGGATGCGTACACGCTTCACAAACCCATATGCCATAATTACAAAAGAAACAGGGTCGTAGTATACGGCATTGACACACAATTCCAAGCCGATCTTGTTGATATGACAGCATATTCTAATGAAAATGATGGTTATAAATATATGTTGACCTGTATTGACGTGTTTAGCAAATATGCATGGACCCGACTGTTAAAAAACAAGTCAGGTTTGGAAGTTACTAAAGCGTTTGCGTCCATATTAACCGAAGGTAGAGTACCTCAAAATTTGCAGACTGACAGAGGTAAAGAGTTTTTCAATAAAGTCTTTCAAAAACTGCTGTCAAAAAACAAAATCAGGCATTTTGCTACAGGTAGTGAAATAAAGGCCAGCGTCATAGAGAGGTTTAACAGAACTCTAAAAACACGCATGTGGAGATATCTAACAGCTATAAATTCCAAAAGGTACACCGATGTTTTACAAGACATAACAAATGGCTACAACAACAGTCATCATAGGAGTGTAAAAATGAAGCCTGTCGATGTAACCAAAGAAAATGAAGGCGCTGTGTTTAAAACACTGTATGGTGTGAGAAACAAACTAGACAAAAATACTTTATTCAAGTATAAAATTGGTGATGTCGTGCGAATTTCTAAAGTCAGGGGTCCATTTACAAAGGGTTATGAGGAAAATTATACACACAAGTTTTTCACTATATTGGAATGCATCCGTTGCCAACCACCTGTGTACAGGTTGAAAGATTATGATGGCGACGTAATACAAGGTAGTTTCTATGAACAAGAACTACAAAAAATAAATGTTCCTAGAGAGAAAACATTTAAAGTTGAAAAGATTCTAGATACAAAAAAACAGGGTAAAAAAAACAATGGTTTTAGTGAAATCCCTGGGTTGGCCTTCCAAATTCAACAGCTGGGTTCCTGAAAATGATATAGTGGACATTTAGAAACCTTAAAAGGTGTAACACTTGTGAAAAGCTCTCATTTCCCGCAAATGGCAAAAATGGGTGACAACGGTTTTTGTATTACTTTACCATGCAATGCATCCATGTCTGTATACCCAGATAATCAAATTTCGAATTACAGAACAAAGTTAGCAAAACCGATCGATTTGAAAGGTGATTGGGAAGCATGGTTGGTGGAGTTTCAATACCCAAGAATATGGAAAAACGTTTGATGATGCTGATGCAACATTTATAGTAAATGATAAAAAATTGGGGAAAACAACGCAAATAACGCTGCCCACAGGGTATTATAACAACATGTTGATTGGTGAAATAAATTTTCATCTAACAACACATTCTATAGTTCTTGGCTATGACCAAATAAGACATAAAGACGAGACCTGGTGTGGGGCTAATATTTGATGGAAAACTAGCCATCATTCTAGATCTAAAACCCGGTGTGATGCTGGAGTCTGCTGCGGTTAAAACAAGCGACCAGGAAACCTTTCAGAAACAGTATGCGCCACATGTGGCTGACATCTATGGGGCTTTCTACACATTCTATGTTTACACCGACATCATCGATTACCAAACAGTTGGTGATAGCTTCATGCCACTGTTGCGGTGTGTACATACATCAGGGAACAACAACGATGTTGTCACTGTTAGATACAACAAGCCACACTACGTGTCGACAACCAAGACACACATTACAGATATAGCTATAGAAGTGAAAACAGACCAGAACCAGCACGTACATTTTTCCTATGGGAAGGTGGTTGCAAAATTACATTTTAGACCAGTAAAACACCCTATCAGGTTTTAAATGGAATCTTTTAACATGCACCCCATGGACCCTGAACGCTATGTCTCTTACTACCAAAAGGTGGTGTCATGCCTGGCTATGCGGGTAGCCCTGCAATGTATGGAGCTGGATTTGGCGGGATTTTTAGAAATTTATTCAGAATGGCTATACCATTGTTCAGGAGGGGTTACAGTATAGCCAAATCGCATTTAAAAAACCGCTGCTAAAAATATTGTACGCGACATAGTCAGCCATGGGGTGACACGTGTGATGCCCGGCAACCAGGACAGTTCGGGTATGATGGTTATGGCTCGAAAATCTGTGAAACGACCACCTGGTAAGAGGCCTGGTTGACCCGCAAAGAAAACCAAGCGAGAGACTAAAAAACACATAGTTTCAAAAGGAAAGAGAAAGGAGAAACAAACCACACAACCATCCAGTAGAAAGGCTATAAACACCATTTTCTGATCATGGCGCTACTTCATCGTATGTCTGAAGAATGTATTAAATCAGAATTGGACTTGTTTACAGTACCTTTAACACAAAGTGCTATTGAGAAGAACACCTATGTTGAAATTCCACCGCTTTCGGCAATATCAGACACCGGTCCTTTGGAATTTTTCATAGCCGGACATGGCGAAGATTATACAGACCTGAATAACACTCTCTTGTATGTGGTACAACTGTTGACGCCAATTCATAGTGACATATTTTTTCAGAAATTAATGTTTAATGGCGTCGATATAAAAATTCGCATGATACGTAATAAGGATGAATTCTGTCTAATGCGAAATGATGCGATGGCTTATAAAATAAACATTCTCTCCGCATCTTTATTTGTCAAAAAGGTGTCGGTGTCACCAGCCGTGAGGCTAGGACATGCCCAGGCATTGTTGCAGCAACCGCTAAATACCCAATCGATAGAGTGTGCCTAAAAAACTTTTCAATACCCGCTGGAACACGTGTTTCTAACCAAGAAAACTTGTTCTTGGGGACACTACCAAAATCGATGATATTAGCGATGAAAACACATAAACGTGCGTGAAAACACATAAACAACAATTTTAGAAGTCTAACCATTTACTTCTGTCTATAATGGGGGAGACAAACACTGGGGTTTCAACACTCTTAACCAGTATTGTGGCCATCAGTGTTTTTATTTTTTATAAAACTTATTTTTTCTCTTACATGTTTGTTTGGTACGGTAGACATCGGTATATTTAGAATAGCAAAATCTTCTAGGAACCCAGCCCTCCCCCGGGGTCTACGAGCATCACTAACCAGGTGTGGTGCTGTGATACTTTTTACCAAATAGAATATGTGAACCCGGGACCACTCGGCTGTTTAAAACAAATTCTCCCAATTCATTCCAAGAAGACACATCTTTTGATTTAGACATTTTATCTAACACATACTCGACATCCTTCTTGCTTCGTGAGGGTACATTTCTAAGAACATCAGTGATTACATCATATCCACCATCAGGCTCAACATTTGTCGCCGTATTAACATTACTTGCGGGCGGCAATGATAGTGTTAAAGTATTGGTTTCCATTTCACCCTGTTTGACGATGGTTAAATATCTCTGCAAAACAGAGGCGTAAAGCTTGGCCTTCTCATTGGCATCAAGATTGTTCCTGCCTAAAATATTTCGTATAGACACATCCAAGTAATTTTCCACCGCTTGTCTGATAGACCCAAGTGAATGATCATTCCTCAGCTTATCCAACTGGTTTTGTGGTACCAAAAACATTTTTTCGGCATACTCCATACTTTCAGTTATTTGGTTATCAAACTCGTTATGAAAGGCAAGGGAACGCTCAATAATGGTAGAAGAATACCACCTCCTTTCTGATAAATAACTTTCTTTGTTCGTGAAACAGCGACCTTTTTATCTGCAAAAAATGTTATTTCAGACTTCTTCTTCTTTAGCGACCGATACTGTTTTGTTGTGAGAGGTATGGTACCATTAAGCACGTTAAAGGCTATCTCGCACAGAGTTAAGATGAGTTCGTTAGATGCCGTTTGTAAAATAACGCGTCTCTGTGCTGGTTTGGCTTTAAATAGAAGTTTAAGAAGCGACAGGTTTCTATAGAGTCCGTCAGACATATCGACCTATCTGTGTTTTTTAATGTAAACAACAGGTCGGTTTGAAAGCAGATCAGTTCTGAGACGAAAGTCTTCAGGAGTCTGCTTTATAATCGATCATGAGATAACCAAATGGCTCTTTTACCGCATTTTGAAAACACTCCATGAAAAAATTTGTTTTACCAGGGTACATTTGTCTACCTAACACTCCGACCTGATTGTTGTCTCTCTTTTAAATAATATCAGATAATTTGTGTTCAAACTGATAGACCTGCTAGACTTTCCTTGAAAAAACAAATTCTGTATTATGTAAATGACACTCAAGTTTCAGTGATGTACATACTGTGTAAACGCCTTCTCAACCTCGGCGTTATTGCTAGCATCTTTCATTACATCATCAATAATCAATAAATTAGTTCTGTTAGATGGTAGAAGTGCATCATCGTTTATTGTTGTTGGGATCCCCTGAACAAAATTAATGTTTCTTATTTTTAACATATCATCGTAAAGCAGTTGCCAACAGTCATAAATGTACACTATGTTTTCTATTTTCTTTGAAACCATCTCATCAGTACGTTCAATTAAATGTTTTACAAAAAATGTTTTCCCAGAATTTGACGGTCCACTTATTACACAAGCAAAAGGGTGTTGTAATCTAAAATCAAAACTACCAATATCGCGCACCCCGCGATAGTCTTGGAAATGTTTAGTATCCATAAGGAAGTGATGAAAAATCAGACAACAGGACCCGTATGTTGTATACGACTTTAAAGCGCTTCACCACTGACTTATTTTTCAGCGTGAGATTCTTTTTATTTCGTACGATGCCGTCTGCCGTCGACTACTGTTTTGATTCACCAAGTAATGGTCAACAAGATCGATCAGTGTGTCGAGTCTAACAACTTTAGAATTTTCCGAATTTAGTGTAATACCCTTAGCCTTCATACATGTTTTACCAACAGCTGTGCGATAACCATATGTCTTACGACCTCCCGAGCAGAACTCTGTAATGTAATCGGCACCGCCAATCTCATCTGTTAAATCACCTAAGTAGGGCCCTAGAGGTGGTTCCCAGTCACCATTGCGAGAAACAAAAATAGCACTGTCAGTGTCACTGTACAGCAGTCTATCAGATCATACAATTCTAATCGCGCATGTGCGGTAGTACATGCCCCGAGAACGACATTCATGACCATGATGCATACATCCGTTAAATTTCAAGGCTTTTCGTACACGATCCACATGGTACACACCAAACTTCATCTCGCCATGGGTTAGGGCGTGGTGAATGTCCACATCTCTTGTGCTTTTAACAAACTCAAGCCATTCAATAGAAACATTCGAAAAAGTCTTGTGTTGGTTAACGTACGCATTGTTGTGTGTCAGCGCTAGT
The DNA here is from genome assembly GCA_024036415.1 of Prochilodus magdalenae. Taxonomy (NCBI): domain Eukaryota; kingdom Metazoa; phylum Chordata; class Actinopteri; order Characiformes; family Prochilodontidae; genus Prochilodus; species Prochilodus magdalenae. The sequence continues at coordinate 25,878 of JAMWET010002875.1, forward strand.
GTGTCTTTTGGAAGAAAATGTGTCTTGTACACGGCCATGCAACACGATGCTAAAGTTGTATAATTAAACGGGTCCAATTTTGTACACTGGATGAACTCGTCACGATACTTAATGCAAGCCTCACGTAGTAAAACAACATTGTTCCTACCATAAACATACAGCTCCTTTTTGAAGTCAAACACACCACCAGAGACAGTGTTGTACCACTCGTCAAACTGCTTTCTGTCTTTATCGTTCATTGTGTCGTAGCCATAAAAACTCCTGGCGGGTACGGACCTACGTAGTTTTCATTTTGTTCAGGTTAAACTTGTGTGGAAAGTATCCTGTCTCTGAACATGTTAAATTTAACGCTGACGCAGTCTTGGCTAAACGCATCGGGATAAATGAATACGAGTCAATGTAGCGCTGTTTGTACGCCTCGTCGTACATGGAGATCAGTCTACACCCCATTATTGTGATTCTGATGGCAATCCCCAGTTTAGAAAAATATTCCAATAGCAAGAAACTGTCAAAACCGGCAGCATTGTGAGCCATCAAGGTGTAACCCTGATATTTGGGACGTCTAAACTCTTTGACAAGTCGCGCGATGCAGTCCGACCCTTCTGCTGTGAACTCTCTACTGTCATACATAATTGCACAGACAAAATTTGCTTCATGCTTGCCGTTTTCAATTCGCATCTCAAAGTCAAAAAATATGTATGATGTGCTGGGTTCTTTTAATTTGATTGGCTGTATGTAACAATTATGTACGGTATCCGACACTAATTCGTCACCGCAATGAACACAACGCCCAGACAGGCATCTGTGGGGTTTTGGCTTTGTTAAACTAACATGATAACGACGTCCACATTTTTTACAATACTTGGTCGGATCGCATGAGGAAGCCATCACTCCTGTAGTCGGCTGTTGTTTCTGTTTTTTATGCTGTTCATAACAGTAGTCAGACTTGCAGTAGCGTAAGCAGTCGTTGCAATATTTGCCGGGGTTTCGTGTGACACAAAATGTCTTGACACACATTGCAACAATATTTACAGCTATGATCCATTGCCGATGTATACCCCTTATAGCAAAACTTGCAAACATACAGCACACCCACGAACGCTTTCAAGTTTTTTACCATGTTATAATGAGCATCATGGAGGTACAAAAACACTGTCTTGGCATGTGGTTTGTCATTTGTTTGATGCTTTTCTAAACTTCCGGAACTACTCTTGTGGAACACAACTATTTTAACACCAAACTTGTTTTCGAATTGAGCAATATCATTAAACCCGACTCTGTGATTACGTGTGTAGCCAGAGCTCGTCTTTATCTGACCAGCTATAGCTTCTAACACATTATGAGGCACATGCGGGTTCAGAAAATGAGCGAGGCAGATAGCAAAACACAGGTCGTTTGAGATGTTTGTCGGGCAAAAAAGATTTAACCTGTTCTTATTGATGACCTGATCATGTGCTAGGTCACGCAGCTTACGCCGAACACCGCCATTTTTACTCATAGCTATGGTGACTGTCAATATCAAATTATTGTCTGTTGTTACACCCTTGTTGCTCTGCATAACCCTTTCAATAGCATCTGAAAATCTGTCAATGCTATAACCATCTCTTAAAGACAAGATAACATTTACATCGGATGTTAAACTATCGCCTCTAGGTGTAACATCAATAATGCTACCATCGCCAGCCAACACCCGGGAGAATTAAACAATGTCTGACAGTACACAAGTTGCATATGAGGCCATGTCTGAGGTCGGTGCCTCGCGAAAATTCAATGTCCTGTGCAGCACAATTCTGTTAAATCTACTTCTCGGCACTACGGTATAACCATCTACAAGGCCACCGCATCTCACCAATTCCGCTATGTCGCTATCAGACAAACCAAAGTTAGGAGTTGTTGGGTCGAGTGATGTTGATCTATGTGACTGTACACCAGCTCCTGTCTGTTCTGTGTTTATGTGTGTTGCATTATGTTGCGTGTGTGCTAAATCACATCTGCGACGTTTTGTTGACGGATTCTGTGTTGTGGCATTTCTATGTGACATATACCTATTCAATGTGTTTTGTAGAGCATTAGTGACAAGTTGTCTATCAACATTTGTGTGTGGCGAGAATGTGTCTTGTAAACCATTACTTGCTATAGTTGCTATAGTAGACATATACAGCCCCTGTAAACACGGCATTCATCCGTGTAAAGACATCCGATGCCATGCATCATCAACATCATTTGTGTCGCACGGATTGTTGTCTGACTCCCGACACCTTTTAGACCCCATTTTGTTGTTTGTTTTCTATTATATATATATATATATATATATATATATATATAGATATATAAATATAAATAAATACTATTTTGTACATTTGTACTAATGAGATGGTTTATTGAATGAGTTGGTAAGTAAAATATATCAAACCTAACAACACCCATGTTGTTGAAGAACCAGCAACATCCGAAAGTTTTAACTCTAACGCTTTGTTGAGGCTATATATCACATTTGTGAAAGAAATCAAATTCTGTTCCAGTTCTTTACACTTAGTGTCTAGCACTCGCATCCGTTTCTGATACTGTTGATTCTGTTTTTGAATTTGTTCGGTTAGTGTATGGTGATGTCCAGTTAATTTCTTTATAGTGTTTTTAGACCTACGTTCAAGAGCCGCAGTGGTGTTTTTAACAATCTCTTGTCTCAACAAAAGTCTAAGATCCTCAATTTCGCAAGAGGGGTAAGGACCGCTTACTTGTTTTTCATGTTCCTGATTTGCTCTCAAATTTTCCTCATCAGTGTCTCTCAGATCTTCCAGTAATGTACTCAGTCCAACATCCAGCCCAGCTCCGGTATCCGCTGTTTTAGGAACCTTTTCTGTAATACTGTTTTCATTCCACGCGTGCAACAACTCGTCGGATCATCCAGCAGTGTCCAGGTCGGTGTCCCCCTGTACGGTGTTCACAGCATGGTCGTTGCCGCATCTATTGCCGCATCAGTACAATATAGCAAATAGACACATACCTGATGATTCACGGTTATCCCAAAATGTATGAAGTCCTTCGTGTGAAACTGTTTTATCATACGCACTCGAGCACGTCCTTGGTCGCTTCCCGTGTAAAACAGGGCCTACTTCTCCAAAGGCTTCGTTTTCACAATTGTATGCACACCCTGGGCTGGTTGTTAAGCATAGGTTGAATGCAGACGGCGCAGATGCGTCGTTATGGGCTAACACTTTGTGTATCACAGGACAAAGGCGTAGTGGGGATGGCCTCAAACCCTGGAGGTGTTAAGAGACCCGTTGTTTCAACTAGACGGGTCAAGCCTACTACAGAAAAACATACCAATTAGTGTCACACAACACATCCCTCCGACACAAAAAACAAAACTACAAAGCGTCTGTTTACTCACCAAGTGGATTTTCGTAATCCGATGTATTTGCAACTCCTGTAACAACACGGGTCAAGGGATTACTTTGATTAACATCAACAACTTGTCAGGAAAAAGACTCCGGATCGACGTTTGCAGAGTTTAAAAAACAAAGCAGATTTATTATAAAAACACAGGCTAAACAACAATGGCAAACCAGACCAAGAGAAAGAAGAAAGAGTAGTCAGGGACAGGCACAGGTCGGAGACAGGAGAAAGCAGTCCGCGAAGGCAACCAAGTTTAAAGGGAAAAAGCTTGAGAGAGGTAGATAAAGCCTAGCGGAGTTCAGAGACCAGATAAGACATAAACCGATAAAGGGGAGTAGCAAAAGTGGTAGTCAAAAACCAGAAGAGAGTCAGAACCAGAATAACATACAGGAAAAAAGTATGCTCAATTGCTACAATGTAGGCAAAGCTTCGCGAAGAGCATCTGGGAACCCGGACTATAAATACAAACAGATTTGGGTCAGCTGACTAAAACTCAGGTGATCGCGAACGAATGGGCACGTCCGCGCGCGAGCACATGGAGCTGACGTCATCAGGCAATGTCCTCTGGGAAGTGGAGTTTGGTAGAGCGGGAGGAGCAGGAAAGCCCGGAAGCGTGACACAACTACATAATTTAAATAAATAACAATAATAAATATATTAAAATATGAAAGAATTTACCAAGTTGTGACAATCCTTCAATGCTCCTAATAGCAAGAATAGTTTCAAGCTCGGATGTACCTAGACCGAGGAAAAACCTGTTAAACAAGACAATTGAAATGCTATTTAAAACATCTACAACAGAAAACTCACACACTTACCAAAAACGACGGCCATTCCGGATTGAGATTATTCAGTGGGGTGAAATGCCTGTACCAGCAACGCCATCTATATACCCCGTTTTTCTCAAGATACTCCCAGGATATAGTCTATTGAAATCCTTTGTGTTTGATTGGTTGGTGCTAATAGGTGTAATTACATCACCAGAACACACACCCCGCAATCAGACACACACACGCACACATCCAGAGTTTACAGACGTTTATTCTAACATCAAACAACTTGGTACAAGCCAGGCAGATGTCTTCAATACATAGCAGAAGACACAATCACACCTTTTAATTGTTTACACAACAGGGGTTGGCGACGAGACCCCCACAGCAGAGCAGAACCCACTGACACACTCAACAATCCCCCGTCCCATCATAAATCTTGTGGTGTTGTGGGGGGTGTGGCGTATCCACATGCTGACAAGACAGCCAGCTTGTCAACCAACTCGACCTGTCAATCAAACAGACCTGTCAATTAAACTGACCTGTCAATCAAACAACCCTGCCACAGAGGGTCATAAATCAAGGGCCATGAATCAGGGATCATAAATCATTGTGACACACAAGGTGTATATGATATATACTACTCATTATGTAAGTATTTAAAGTGTTCCCATGTCAGAAAAAACTTTCATTACAACTTTGAGCTTTTTGGCCGCTCTAAAGCCTGTAGACACTTCTAAAGCTCCCAAACGCTTTTGTAGCGCCTAAATGCAATGAAAATGAAATTGTTCATTTTGTACTGCCACGTTCAAAATTTCACTTCCTATTGGTTAGAAACAATGTTTTCCTTCATTCTTGGCATATTTGCAAGTTACCCATGTCAGAAAATACTGTTTTTCTCCCAAAACAAGTTTCTTTATAAAGTTGAGCTTTTTGGCAGTTCTAAAGCCTGTAGGCGCTTCTAAAGCGCCCCAAATGCCTTTTCAGCGCCTAAGAGCAATGAAAATGACATTGTTCATTTTGTACTGCCACGTTCAAGATTTCACTTCCTATTCCTTAGAAACAATGTTTTCTTTCATTCTAGACATATTTGCAAGGTACCCATGTCAGAAAATATTGTTTTCCTCCTAAACAAGTTTCATTACAAAGTTGAGCTTTTTGGCAGTTCTAAAGCCTGTAGGCGCTTCTAAAACGCCCCAAACTCCTTTTCAGCGCCTAAGAGAAATGAAAATGACATTGTTCATTTTGTACTGCCATGTTCAAAATTTCACTTCCTATTGCTTAGAAACAATGTTTTCCTTCATTCTAGACATATTTGCAAGGTACCCATGTCAGAAAATATTGTTTTTCTCCCAAAACAAGTTTCATTACAAAGTTGAGCTTTTTGGCAGTTCTAAAGCCTGTAGGCGCTTCTAAAGCGCCCCAAATGCCTTTTCAGCGCCTAAGAGCAATGAAAATGACATTGTTTATTTTGTACTGCCACGTTGAAAATTTCACTTCCTATTGCTTAGAAACAATGTTTTCCTTCATTCTGGGCATACGTGAAAGGTACCCACGTCAGAAAATATTGTTTTTCTCCTCAAACAAGTTTCATTACAAAGTTGAGCTTTTTGGCAGTTCTAAAGCCTGTAGGCGCTTTTAAATCGCCCCAAACGCTTTTTAGCGCCTAAGAGCAAAAAAATGACATTGTTCCTTTTTTACTGCCACGTTGAAAATTTCACTTCCTATTGCTTAGAAACAATAGGAAGTGATTCTAGACATACGTGCAAGGTACCCATGTCAGAAAATACTGTTTTTCTCCCAAAACAAGTTTCGTTACAAAGTTGAGCTTTTTGGCAGTTCTAAAGCCTTTTCAGCGCCTAAGAGCAATGAAAATGACATTGTTCATTTTGTACTGCCATATTCAAAATTTCTCTTCCTATTGCTTAGAAACAATGTTTCCTTCATTCTAGACATATTTGCAAGGTACCCATGTCAGACAATATTGTTTTTCTCTTCAAACAAGTTTCATTACAAAGGTAAACTTTTTGGCAGTTCTAAAGCCTGTAGGCGCTTCTAAAGCACCCCAAACGCCTTTTCAGCGCCTAAGAGCAATGAAAATGAAATTGTTCATTTTGTACTGCCACGTTCAAAATTTCACTTCCTATTGGTTAGAAACAATGTTTTCCTTCATTCTTGGCATATTTGCAAGTTACCCATGTCAGAAAATACTGTTTTTCTCCCAAAACAAGTTTCTTTATAAAGTTGAGCTTTTTGGCAGTTCTAAAGCCTGTAGGCGCTTCTAAAGCCTTTTCAGTGCCTAAGAGCAATGAAAATGTCATTGTTCATTTCACGTTGAATATTTCAATTTCTTTTGCTTGTAAACACTGTTTTACTTTATTCTTTATATATTTAAAGGGTACCCATGTCAGGAAATATTGTTTTTTTCACAAAACAAGTTTCATTACCAAGTTGAGCTTTTTTGGCAGTTCTAAAGCCTGTAGGCGCTTCTAAAGCTCCCCAAATGCTTTTCAGCGCCTAAGAGCAATGAAAACGACATTGTTCATGTCACGTTGAATATTTCAATTTTTTTTGCTTGAAAACACTGTTTTACTTCATTCTTTACATATCCTAGAGTCCTAGAGTTACCAACCACACGCTGACAACCCCACACTCTGATGACCTGGCCCAAGTTTGGTGACTCTAGGCTCAAAGATCAGGGAGTTACAGCCAAATCAGTTGGGTAAATGTTAATTTGAACTTAAGCCTTAAGTGGTAATAACCAATCTTACAACACCTAGTGAAGGCGTGGAAGGTCCTACACTGTAAAAATGAATAAGTTTAGAAAACTTCAAATAAAAATTTCAAGGCAACTTACTGCACTAAATTTTTGAGTTTTGAGGCCAACTTAAACTTTTCAGTTTGAAAAAAATACCATTAGTTGTGCCAACTAACTAGATTTTGTTCAGATAATTTATCTTTATGTTTTAAAAATTGAGTTTAACAAACTAAGAATTCCTAACTGTGCTAACTTACTGTCTTTTATTCAGATAATTCATCTTTCATATGTATAAAAATGTAAAAAAAATTGAGTTTAACATACTAAGAATTCCAAACAACAAAAGTTGTGCAAACTAATTTTCTTAAGATAATAAACAACACAACAATTTGATTAACATGTTTATTTTAAACATCACAGTAATAAAACTTTAAAACCTGTCAACAGTGCTTTTGTAAAAGCATCAAATTTGGCTAATGTTTCATAAGCCTAGCACAACTCAAACTCCATCAACAATAATCAAATCCCAAATGTACAATGCAAACTAAAATTCTGCATGAGTCAACTGTTAAAACAATGCCAGCTAATGGCGTTGCACTTGAAATTTCTCCATGAAGTGACGTTCTGGAGTTGGGCTTTCCAAAATAGTCTGCCCTCAACTAACTGTAACAGGACTGACAACTAGTCTACTAGTCTTTTAAAACATATCGCTGGTGTCAGAAGAAAACCTTGTATCTCCAAAATGGTAACATCAATGGAGACAGAAAAAACACTACTGTTTAAGTCAACGGAACCAGAATTTATTTTAGCCTGTTTTTTCTGGTCCATTTTCATGAAAATCACACACTGTAAAGAGCACTTTGAAATTACGTAAAACCCCCCTTGAAAAACAACAAAATGGAGATACAACGTTTTCTTCCAACAGCAGTGAAAAGACAAAAAGAAGACAACAAAAGCCTCTTTGAGCACAACAGCACCTCTTTTTAAAGGGTCACAAAATGTTCACCTATTCCACAATACAGGCAAAAGCTTAATGTCCTTTTATCAAAAGTGCCCTCATCTCAAAAACTGCAGGACAATAACTGTAAAAATGTCAAACTGCAGAACGAAAGAAAGAAAAAAAAAAGAAGCTAAAACAAAAAATTAGCTTCTAACTTAGAGTAGGCACTTTGTTTTTAAGCTCCTGACACGCTGTGAGCAGCTGGTGGAAAGTTCCATGAAAATATGCTGAACAGCTTCGAAAGTGTGCTCTTTTGGGAATTCCATGTTCAAGGCATAGAGGAGGCCAAAAAGGTGGGCAAACGCAGTAGGGAGGTCTGGAAGATCTGTGAGGGGAAGAGGCCATTGCCCTCACAGATCTTCCAGACCTCCCTACTGCGTTCCAACACAATGGCAATATTGACTACTGTGGGCAGTGTGGTAGAGTCATCATCATCGAGAACAGTGAGGATACCCATCTTGACACCTTTGGTCTGCCCATCCTCTGGATCAGTCACCTGTTGAAACCAGGAAGTTGAACTAAATTCAGGCTGAAATACTACTACAACAATCATCCTTATAGAAATAAAGAGCACAGACAACATACACCAACCAGCCACTTCATTTTTACCACATCCTTGTATCTACACTTTCTGTTCATATCATCAGCTCCACTAGTTCTAACTATGGCAATGTTTGAGCTCAGATTACTGGCACCATTTATGGTGGAATAGAAAATTTCAAACAAGAAGCTGGTGAATAGAAAGCCAACTTTTTAGAAAAGCTGGTAAATAGAAAGCCAACATTTGGGAAATATTCATTGTATTTAATAAACAAATGTGTTTTTCAGATGTGTGTCATTCTGTGCTCTCTGGTCATGGATTTAAAAGCTAAGACGTTCGAAAGTGTGGGATCACTTTAATAAATTGAATGATAATGTAGCCAACACTGGTAATATTGTTAAACGAAAACTGTGATTAAAAATATTGAGGGCTGAGAATGACTCACCACCCTAAAAAATACTGATATGATCAATGTCTCACAATTAATAAAAATAATAAAAAGCAACATTTAAAAAGAAAACTATGACAATGTACTACACTTTTCTTCAATTAATAGAAACTAGACAATGTGAATGGCCATTTTTCTCAGTGTAAACACAGCTTTAGTATACTGGGTGACAATATTTTGTTCTTCTTGTAACCCTTTATGCAGTTGGAATTGCACCAGTTACAAACAAAATACTGTTCAGTCACAGCGAAACCATCATGTATATTCTCTACATGATGGTGTCTAATAAGATCATGTATATTCTCAAAATAAAGCATACAAGTTCACATCAATCAAATGACAAACAATCGAGTCTTCATTGCCAAGTAAGAAAAGGTTCTTGCTAAAAAGGGAGCCAAAACTATTGATTACACAGTACCAATCTGAGTAAGCAGCTGGATGACAGTGCTCATCCTTGATTTGAAACAAACACTACTAAATATTATAATAAACAATGTCTTGCCTGTTCTTCAAGAAATAGAGCAGGCCATCTCTCCTGGATTTCCAAGACCACGGGCTCAACATCCTTTCTCCTAAGAGAGAACGTGAGGTTCATTTTCTGGCTGATGAGTTCCATGTCTTTCCCCTTTTTTTCATTGCATCCACAAGAAGACACCTTTGGTCTTCTAGTGCATCATCATCATAGTTTTCAGGATAATCAGGAACATGATTGACTTCACCTCGCTTTGGTTTTTTCAAGGTAAACCTACCTTCATCAACATCTTCATCCCTCCGTCTTTTCCTGCTTACACTAACCTTATTACAGCCAGCCTGATGCAGCTTTGATCGGTAATTTCCAAGCTTGTACTTTATGCTTGTTGTCCAGTCATCATATCCTGTGCCGCCACCAGGCTCCTTAAGGCATGGATGTTTGCTGACAAGTTCAGAGGCAACAGATTCAATTTCATATTTCTCGGGGTACACTTTCAGGGCAAATACTTCTTGTGCCAGCTTATCCAGAATTTCCATTTCCATGTCTCTTGTTACATTCAGACCTGTCCCAGTTTTTTTCCCAAATATGTCGTTGCCCTTACGACGTTTTAACTCAACACCATAAGAGAAAGAGGGGATCAAACATGGAGTAGGCCACTTCAAACGTTTCGCATATAGGTCCAAATAGCTGATGTGCTGTGGGAACAGGATGGCCAACTGATGCTTGTTGTATCAAGGGAAGAGATGGAGGATGATGTGTGCAAGGCAATTCTGCAATGTCCATCAAATTACAAAGGGCTTCACCAAAATCCGGGTTTTCTTATTGTACCGAGAATTCACAGTCAAGTTAAAGTTTTTCTCGTAGCTCATCATTCAGTTGCTGTACAGATCCAGGGGTCTTAGTCAGCTTGACCCTCCGGATGAGTTTGGGGTTTATGTGAACTCGCAATAACAAAGCCTACATAAACAAACAAACCAAAAAACATTAATTGTGCAGGGCTGTCTACTTACCTTATATGATGATTTACAACTGAAAGCCAAGTTACTACAGCACTAATTGTATACATCTACTTGCAAAAAATACCAACAGACAATGTAAATTAGAGGCAGAGGATGGCAAACAAGGACAAATATGATAGTTTAAACTCTAAAATATGCTGTATAGGGTTTACATACAGAATAGTTTACAATCCCTACGTTTCATGGTTAACAAATCTATATGAACGAAAAGCTAATTTAACAGATGCTGACGTTCAATGAAATTAAGTGAGGGCTCTCACTAAGGCTAAAAGTATGGAGGGAAAAAAAAACCTTATTTGCTCAGGTATCAATCATTACATATCCAATGCAATTAACAGGAAAAGGGAGATATGTATATTTTGCAAAGAATGTGCAATATGTAGCACAACAGTCAAAATACAAGATTCAAAATCTGGTGCGCGCACACACACCCCTATTGTCGGAAGAAAACCTTGTATGTCCATTTTTATCGTTTTTCAGTTGAAGAATGCCTTTTGTCATTTACATTTTGTGTAAATTTCACAATGAATGGACCAAAAGTATCTTTCATTCTTCTGTTTCCTGTAAACAATTTTGAAGATGAGGTTTTCTTCTGACAACAGTGATAAGTGTATTTTAAGTGTATCAAAGAACAATCCAATAATTACACATGTCCATAGTACATACCATTACATTCAATGTAGCAGGCACGTCTTTGGGGTCACCATAAACTTTCCAGCTACTGGGTTTGCAGCCAATGGATGGTAATCATTCAAAACCTCTGGGTCTAGGATTTCTATATCTATATCATTAAACAGTGCTATGCTGCCATATATTCATTATAATATGACAAAAAGTTAAAAGGCTAAATAAATGACCACAGTATACAATGGCTGAACACTGTTCTACTCACTTAGCTGTCCCTGACTGCTTGGCAACGACACTACGTACGTATCAACCCCTTCCCCATAATAACTTTGCGGCCTCGAGTGGTATATTACTTTAATAAGCACACGGTTGTGACGAATCACGCTGCCTTGTCGAAATACCCTGCCAAAATGCAAATTTACAGGTAGAGCTGTAAGTATATAAAACTGTAGGTGGGATATTCACACAGAGCTGAGGTCACCTACTTATGCGAATTTATGTTCCACCTTAAATGATGCAGTAGATAAAATTTTGCACCTCAGGGCATTGAGAATTTACCCGTTCCACCATAAATGGTGCAGGAGATTTGCCTTATGCCTTATACACTCAGGCACCATTTAAGGTGGAATGGGAAAATTAGAAGAAGCTGACGAAAAAGAAACTGACTTCAGCCTCGTCTAAATCTTAATTAGTACAATTTAGCTGAGTCTGTACTGAATTAACATTAAAAACCCAGTAAATCATTTAATGTAAAAAAAACTGAGTTGCAAGCATGTCATGCCTCCGCCTCTCCCCGGGTTCTCCGCTCTTCAGGACTCCACTTCCCAGAGGGCCACGCCCGATGACGTCATGTCTAGACGCCCACGGTCGGACTCTGCGACTCGCTCTAGATCGCCCGAATTTTGACCCCAGCTGTAACCAATTACTTCCTGTATTTAGCCACTCGCAAACAGTCACTCTTTGCGAAGCTTTGCCAAACTCCGGTTAGCATTTCTGAGCGTTTCTTTCTTCATGCGGTAATACTCTGGTTTCCGACTTACTTCGTTTCTTGACTACTCTCTCGTCGCATCCCTTTGCTCGTGTCCTGACTTTACGGTTTGTACCTGTTTTCTCTCCTTGGCTTTTCCCTTCGGTTTTTCCCTTTCAACTTGTTCGCCCTCGCTGCTAGATCCAGCTGGTTCTGACTTCCGCCTGTCCCTGACTCTGATTCCGCTTCTCAAAAATAATGCTGTGCGCGTGCTCAGTAGGTTCGCTGGACGGGTGGGACAAATCGTTAGAACACCTGACCTGGACCGGAGTACGCTAATTGAGAACACCGTTTCTAACGTTTGCTATATGCTAACTAGCAGCCCTGGTGCTGGCTAGGCTTGTCAACTCAACAACAGTTCAATATCCGAAACATTTTTATGTTAGATTTTAAAAGCGGTAAAAAATCGTGGCGACTCAATTCATATGACAGAAATAACATTACACGACCAGAACGCGGCGAGCGGTGCACCGTCATCGCAGCTGCTAGAAATGTACTAGCAGCGGCCTATGTATTACCTGATAAAGACATCAGCATTACCAATGACCCAAATGCGGTGCGTTGTTAGCGGTATCACCGCTCACCGGGACTTAACCAGTGAACTCTATATGTTATCATGAAAATTGAGACCCACCATTAACAATTACGTTTCCCAAATAAGTCAACGTTAGCGCTTACGTTTGCAAGCTCGCTCGCCGTTAGCATTACTTACTGGAAGCCATGGCACAGTGTAGACTTGCATATTCGAAGCATGACCGGCTAAGGAAATATTTAAACATGTAATTATGGCAAAGGCAGAACTTTATTCAATCAAAACACTCACATAAAAACCAATAATGCAAGGCCTAGCAAGGGCATGGAAGGTCCAAGAGTTACAAATTTTGGCACACACTGACAACCCCACACTCTGATGACCTGGCCAGAGTTTGGTGACTCTAGGCTCAAAGGTCAGGGAGTTATAGCCAAATCAGTGAGATGAATGTTAATTTGGACTTAAGCCTCAGGTGGCAAAAACCATTTCCACGTGGCTTAGTGAGGGTATGGACGGTCCTAGAGTTACCAAACTTGGCACACATTGACATCTCCACACTCTGATGACATGCCACAAGTCTGGTGACTCTAGGATTAAAGGTCAGGGAGATACAGCCAAATCCATTTGATAAATGTTAATTTGGACTTAGGCTTCAAGTGGGAAAAACCAATCGTACGAGGACTAGTCAGGGCATGGAAGGTCCTAGAATTACCAACCTTGGAACACACTGACATCTTCATACTCTGATGAACTGGCCCAAGTTTGGTGACTCTAGGATCAAAGGTCAGGGAGGTACAGCCAAATCCATTTGGTAAATCTGAATTCAGACATAAGCCTTAAGTGGTAAAAACCAATTATGCAAGACCTAGCGACGACATGGAAGGTCCTAGAGTTACAAAAATTGGCGCACACTGACAACCGGAGGTTAGTGACTTTAGGCTCAAAGGTCAGGTAGTCAAAGTAAAATCCATATGGTGAATGTAATTTTAGACATAAGCCTGAAGTAGTTTAATAACCAATCATGCAAAGCCTAGCAAGGGCAGGGAAGGACCTAGAGTTATCAAACTTGGCACACATTGACAACATCACACTTTGATGACCTGGCCCAAGCTTGGTGACTTTAGGCTTAAAGGTCAGGGAGATACAGCCAAATTAATTCGGTAAATGTTAATGTGGCCTTAATACTCACGTGGGGAAAAAACAATCGTTCAAGGCTTAGTGAGGGCATGGAAGGTTATAGATTTACCAAACTTGGCACACCTTGACATCACCACATTCTGATGACTTGGTAAAGATGGTTAGTGACTTTAGGCTCAAAGGTCAGGGAGTTAAAGTAAAATCCATATGGTAAATGTGATTTTAGACATAAGCCTTAAGTAGTAATAACCAATCATGCAAAGCCTAGAGAGGGCAGGGAAGGACCTAGAGTTGTAAAACTTGACACACACTGACAACACCACAGTCCTGTTGACCTGACCCGAGTTTGGTGACTCTAGGCTCAAATGTCAGGGAGCTACAGCCAAATCAGTTGGGTAAATGTTAATGTGGACTTAAGCCTCACGTGGTGAAAAAACAAATTTAGGAGGCCTAGTCAGGGCATGGAAGGTCCAACAGTTACCAAACTAGGCGCACACTGACATCACCACACCCTGATTACGTGCCCCGAGTTTGGTGACTCTGGGATCATACTAGGCCTAGCGAGAGCATGAAAACTTCTGGAGTTGTGAGAATTGGCACACATTGACATCACCACACTATGATGATCTGGCCCAATTTTGGTGACTCTAGGCTCAAAGATCAGGGAGTTACAGCCAAATCAATGAGATCAATGTTAATTTGAACTTAAGCCTCATTGGGCAAAAACCAAATGAACAAAGCCTTGTGACGGCATGAAAGGTCCTACAGTTACGAAACTTGGCACACATTGACCACCCCACAGTTTGATAACTTGGCCTGAGTTTGGTAATTCTAGGTCCAAAGGTCAGGGAGTTACAGCCAAATCCATTTGGTAAACATTAATTTGGGCTTATCTTTTAATGGGGAAAAACCAATCGCACAAAGCTGAGTGAGTTGACATCATCACACTCTGATGACCTGGCTCAAGTTTGGTGACTCTAGAATCAAAGGTCAGGGAGTTACAGCTAAATCCATTTGGTAAATGTTAATTTGGACTTATATTTCAATGCGGAAAAACCAATCGTACCAGGGCTACTCAGGGCATAGAAAGTCCCATAGGTACCAAACGTGGCACACCTTGAAATCACCACACTATGATGACCTGGCCCAAGTTTGGTGACTCTAGGCTCAAAGGTCAGGGAAATCCATTTGGTAAAAGTGAATTTAGACATGAGCCTTAAGTGGTAAAAACAAATCATGCAAAGCCTAGCGAAAGCATGCAAGGTCCTAGAGTTACCAAACTAGGCACACATTGACAACCCCACACTCTAACCTGGCCCGAGTTTGGTGACTCTAGGACCAAAGGTCAGGGAGATACAGCCAAATCCATTTGGTAAATGTGAATTTAGACATAAGCCTTAACTCCTTTAAAACCTTAAATAAGCTTAGCGAAGGCATGGAAGGTCCTAGAGTTACCAAATTTAGCACAATTTGGCACAAAAAAGTTTATCACCACACTCTGATGATCTGGGCTGACTTTGGTGACTCTAGGCTGAAAGGTCCGGGAATTACAGCCAAATCAATAGGGTAAATGTCTATTACAACTTATACTTTAAAGGGGAAAAATCAATCGTACATGCCTAGTAAGGGCATGGAAGGTCCTAGAGTTACCAATCCTGGCACAGGTGCACATCACCACATTCTGATGACCTGGCCCAAATTGGGTGACTAGGATCAAATGTCAGGGAGTTGCAGACAAATTTATTTGGTAAATGTGAATTTAGACATAAGCGCCAATTGGTAAAAACAATCATCCAAGGGCTAGCAAGGGCATGGAGGGACCTAGAGTTACAAAGTTTGGCGCACATTGACAAACCCACACTCTGATAACGTGTCCAGAGTTTGGTGATTCTAGGCTCAAAGGTCAGGGAGTTACAGCCTAATTCATTTGGTAAATGTGAAATTGGACACAAGCCTACAGAGGTAAAAACCAATTATGCAAGGCCTACCAAGGGGTTGAAAGGTCCTAGAGTTACCAGACTTGGCTTACATTGACATCACCATACTATAATGACCTGGCTCGAGTTTGGTGACTAGAGTTACCAAACGTGGCGCACGTTCACATCATCACACACTAATGAATTGGCACAGGTTTGGTGAATCGAATATCAAAGGTCAGGGAGTTACAGCCAAATCCATTTGGTAAAGGTGAATTTAGACACAAGCTTTAAGTTGTAAAAACAAATCATGCAAGGCCTAGCGAGAGCATGGAAGGTCCTAGAGATACCAAACTTGGGAAAAATTGACAACCCCACACTCTAATGACCTGGCCCAAGTTTGGTGACTCTAGGATCAAAGTCAGGCAGTTAAAGGCAAATCCATTTGGTTAATGTGAATTTCGACACAAACCTCAAATGGTATAATCCAACGATGCAAGGCCTAGCAAGTGCATGGAAGGTCCTAGAGTAACCAAACTTGGCACACATTGACAACCCCACACTCTGATAACCAGGCCCATGTTTGGTGACTCTAGGCTCAAAGGTCAGGGAATTTAATTAAACACAATTGGTAAATGTGAATTTAGAAATAAGCCTCAAACGGTAAAAACCGATCATGCAAGTCCTAATGAGGCAGGGAAAGGTCCTAAAGTTACCAAACTTGGCACACGTTGACAACTCCACACTCTGATGACCTGGCCCGAGTTCGGTGACGCTAGACGCAAAGGTCAGGGAGTTACAGCCAAATCCATTTGGCAAATGTGAATTTTGACATAAGCCTTAAGTGGTAAAAACCAATCATGCCAGGCCTATCGAGCACATGGAAGGACCTAGAGTTACCATACTTGGCACACATTGACAACCCCACACTCTGATAACCTGGCCCGAGTTTAGTTAGGCTCTTGGATCAAAGGTCAGGGAGTTACAGCCAAATCCATTTGGTAAATGTTAATTTGGACTCAAGCCTCAAGTGGGAAAAAACAATCACACAATTCCTAGTGCAGGCAAGGAAGATCATAGAGTTACAAAGCTTGGCACACGTTGCCAACCCCACACTCTTATAACCAGGCCCAAGTTTGGTGACTCTAGGATCAAAGGTCCAGGAGATAAAGCCAAATCCATTTGAAAAATCTTCATTTGTATTTATTTCATATAACTTTTATGTATCTTTAATTTTATGTTAAGTATGTATATAGTTTTGTCCTCCTGTAGAGCACCAACCTGAGCCTCACCACAAGCATTTCAATGCATAAATGTCCAGACATGTTGTGCAAATGACAAATAAACCTAAAACTTAAACTTGAAATGTAAAATTATACATAAGCATCAAGTGGTAAAAACCAATCATGCAAGGCCTAGCAAAGGCATGGAAGGGCCTAGAGTTACCAAACTTGGCAAAGGTTGAGAATCCCACACTCTGATAACCTGGCTCAAGTTTGGTGACTCTAGGATCAAAGGTCAGTGAGTTAAAGCCAAATCCATTTGGAAAATGTGAATTTAGACAACAGCCTCACGTGGTCAAAAAACCAATTATGCAAAGCCTAGCGAGGGCATGGAAGGACCTTGAGTTACTAAACTTGGCACACTTTGACAACCCCACACTCTGAAAACCTGGCCCAAGTTTGGTGACTCTAGGATCAAAGGTCAGGGAGTTACAGCCAAATCAATGGGGTAAATGTTCATTTGGATTTAAGCCTCAAGTGGGAAATACCAATCGCACAATTCCTAGTGCAGGCAGGAAGGGTCCTAGAGTTGCCAAAGTTGGCACACATTGAATTTAGACACAAGCCTGAAGTGGTAAAAACCAATTATGCACGGCCTAGGGAGGGCATGGAAGGTCCTAGAGTTACCAAACTTGGCAAACATTTACAATCCCACACCTGATGACCTGGCTCAAGTTTGGTGACTCTAGGATCAAAAGGTCAGGGAGTTAAAGCTAAATCCATTTGGTAAATGTGAATTTAGAAATGAGCCTCAAGTGGTAAAAAACGATCATGCAAGTCCTAATGAGGCAGGGAAAGGTCCTAAAGTTACCAAACTTGGCACACGTTGACAACTCCACACTCTGATGACCTGGCCTGAGTTCGGTGACGCTAGATGCAAACGTCAGGGAGTTACAGCCAAATCCCTTTGGCAAATGTGAATTTTGACATAAGCCTTAAGTGGTAAAAAACAATCATGCCAGGCCTACCGAGCACATGAAAGGACCTAGAGTTACCAAACTTGGCACACATTGACAACCCCACACTCTGATAACCTGGCCCAAGTTTGGTGGCTCTTAGATCAAAGGTCAGGGAGTTACAGCCAAATCCATTTGGTAAATGTTAATTTGGACTCAAGCCTCAAGTGGGAAAAACCAATCACACAATTCCTAGTGCAGGCAAGGAAGGTCATAGAGTTACAAAGCTTGGCACACGTTGCCAACCCCACACTCTTATAACCAGGCCCAAGTTTGGTGATACTTAGAATGGATACTTAGAAGTATCCAAAAACTGTACTCAAGTAAACACACTGTTACCAACAAAAATATCTAGTAAAAATCTGCATTTACATCACATTTATATCCATATTTGTTCTGGCAGCTTATAGAAACATCAAATAAAATATGTCCAAAAAATATATAATACCCTTTAAACACACCAAAAAAAAAAAAAATTCTGTGTTGAATTTACTTACACAGAGTTGATTTCAAGACTTTTTCAGGGTTTATATAGCTCCACACACCACACCAGAGTTAACACTTTACTTTTGAAAAAATTTACACTGTCAGAGTTGCTTGATTCTGATTTTTAACTCCATAAGAGAATTATATTAGCACTAAAGGGATTACAAAAATAACACTGCTTATAGTCCATTTTTACATTGATATAAATCTATAAGATTATAGTTGATATAAAATTGATAAAAAATAGGATTCTATCTATTATAAGACTGATATGATAAGATTACGATTAGATTTAAGATGTTATCATTACATGATAAGATTTAAAACATTTGAAAGCAATGTCGGTTGTGTTACCAGGCAACTAAACTAACTTCCTCCGCTCTGGCGTCATGCAGCGGAAAGATACCGGTGTAAATTGCCTGTCGGACATTATTCGCTGTTTACGGTGGCTGATTCTGGGGCTGTGGACGTTGATGGTGAAATAAGGTGAGTAAAATACACATTCATTTTGGTCATTATATCAGGGTTTTGTTTTCGGATATAGTGAGCTCGCGTTTTATATCGCCCTTTAGTTGTCTGCAATTTCTTTTTGGTTAACTGGTGCCATTTTCCCCAGCCTGAAATAGTTAAGCTATCAGCTAGCTGAAGTTTGACTTTGCTGTATTGCAAGGCCTACACAAGAATAATGTAAGAGTTGGTTGAGTAACCTGTAGCTTGTAAAACCAATAATAGGAATGAATTCACTCTAGCTTTTCACATATTGCCCAAAGCAGATAACAGAAGCCTACGTGAATCATGATGTAAATTGCGGCAAGGAAGGTGCAATGTTTTTTGCGTGGCTGCAAAACAGGCTTATATTACAGTTACGTCTTAAGTTGCGGTTAGTGAACCGCCATGTCTGTCAATTCAAATATCTACAGAATGCAAACTAGCAGCGGTTAACTGAAGAGGAACTGCGCAATGCCAGCAATGCTGTGATTTTCAAACGACCGAATGGAAAGTCAAAGAAAAGAAAAAAATATTAACTATAAAATTGATTGAAATCTGTTTGTGTGGATTGACGCTGTGCATAGCTGTAAGTTGTTAACTTGGCCGTAGGTACGCGGGGTCATATAAAGTTCAAATATTTTAAACTTTGGCGCGTTTCGCATTGAGCGAGTCTCTGCACCACCAATAGGAGAGCAGCGACCGTTTCTGGTAGTTCCCGCCAATATGTAGGAAAGGTTAGCTTTAACAGAGAGCTGTGGAGTGAACAAGAGTGCCTTTTTAATGTGTCCTCCCCTTTATACGACGACAGAGTGGAAAAGGAGAAAAGGTGCACAGAAATTGCTCAACCCCTCGAAATTTGCGGGTTTAACGCGAGCCCCGAGACGACGCAAACATAAACACATTCAGGAGTTCATTAATGCGCTGAGATGGGCAGTAAACAGTCCGGTTCTAAATCACGCACGATTTAAAGCTATTTTCACCTTATCCTATCTTGTAACGGAGGGTAGTTGTGCTATGCTAAAGCTAACTAGCTAAAACACTGCCGAACAGTGCTACAGTGTTTACATTAGCCTACATGCAAGCATGATGGGAAATAATCTCAGAATCTAGTTGCAGTCTTGTAAATAGTGACTCTGCAAGATTTCCAGTCTAGACAAAATCATAGCCTGTGACTAAAAGTTTGTGATTTGTCTTTAGACGTGAGAGGGTGTCAGACTTTAGTCTTTTAAATGTCTTTTCAGAGTCTTTTCAAAGTCTTCTGGTGTATGAATAGCATTAGAAAAATGAAAAAATAAAATAAAATATACAACTTTAACCTAGTGAATAAACTGAAGTCAATTGATGTGGAGGTTATTATACACACCTTCAACAGTATAAAACATAGCTTCATGTTTACCTGGTATGTTTTATTTAAATGTTAGAATAAACTGGAGTTTTCCATCAATACAATCAGGCAGTGATTAAGTTCTTGGATGAGGGCAAGTAACTTAGAGCATGGAGACAAGAGAAGAGGGAGCCACCAAAAGAAAGTAGTTACAGAACTTCTGTATGTTTGCGGAGCGCAATGAAATGCATATCGGACTGTAGTTAACTGTAGTTAAAACTGTAGTTAAAATAGTGTCCACCCCAACCCCCCAAAAGTTTATAAAATTCGCCCTACGTGGACCACTTAAGGGGGGAATTCCACTGTATTTTGAATTTCAGTCCCTGTTTATGCCTGTTACATGCACATTGTCTCAGGAGTTTGAGACAATGTAAGATGTTTGAAGAATATTTGACAGGTAGTCTTTTTTTTTTGCGTCCGTCTATCTATACATGCATCTACCCATATCTGTCTGTTACTTTACAACGGTATCTATCATTCTATAGCAAATATCTTTCTAATCTTTAACTTTGCTGTTTTTATTTGACATTTGCTTTGTGATCATGGGTATTCCCTTCATGAATTGCTTATAACAATTTTTGGTTAATATTTGTCTCTTGAATAAGGTGACCCTGACAGTGAGGTAGAATTTGATGGTAATCAAGGAAATGGTCAGCATTGCAACAGTAATAAAGGTTAGTTCTTTTTAGTTGTCACAAGGGCACAGAAATGAAAACAGCAATAAAAATGTGACAGATAACATGTATTGCCTTTGTTGTAAAAATGATCACAATACCTCAATTAAGGCAGAAGACATTTTGTTAACAGAGCTGGAACTTGCTACTCCTCCAAGGAAAGTGGAACATCTTCAAGAGAGAAAATCTACAGTGTAATGATATAGCCGTTTTGGTTAATAAAAACTAAAAACTCTCTCACCTCTCCACTCCATGCTCCAGACTCAGAGAACTGGCTAGATCCTCTCTCAGAGGGCTAGGTTCTCTCTCTTTTCCACTCGCTCCTACTCCGCTCCACATTCTTCAGGCCCAGAGCATGCGATGCTCCGGCACTCCAAGATGATGACCAGTGGAAGATGACTCAGCCAGAAGCAGAGTCCCTTCAATAGAGCCCTCCAAAGAAACCAAGATGTAGCCAGCGCACGGTCCGCTCACCTGACCACAGAGTCGCAGACCGGACAAGCCAGCATCGACTGCCAGACGCCAGGACACGTGACCAGAGGCCACACAACTCAACGCAAAGGAAAGCTCCACGCCGACCCACTTCACGGGGAAGACGGCAGGCCAAGCCAAGGCCCAGCCAGCAGTGCCAACCCATGGGTCATGGGTCAACCGAGGACCACCTCCCCAACTAGACCAGCCTGCATGACACGGTTTCAAGGTGACACAACCAAAGTTCACTTCTGTGGTACAGTCCTCGGTGCTGTGTTTATTGATGCTGTGCTTTATATTAATATTACCTTAGATTCAGATTCTAAGGTCAGTTCTGCTCATTCTCCACAAAATAGTTCCCTCTGAGTTTCAACAAACTCATGTGGTCTCTTTTGTAGGTGAACGTGATAATTCCAGACTTCCCATTATGCATATCAACCCCATTTGTTATTTAATGTTTATTGTGTTGTTTAATGTGCTGTAAATAAACTGCTTTTTTTAAAAGTAGTCTGGATTCATGACTCAATATTGTGACAAGCGTGCAGATCACTAGATGTCTCGGAAATGAACTCTCACCCCGAGATCTGATAAGATGGCAATCACGGTTTGTGCTTCAATTAAGCTAAACTATGCCCTCTAATATCCTAACAATAATTAATAATTGATTAATCAATTAATTGGTTAATTAATTATACCCCCTTGACACTACAACAGTATACTGCAAAAATGCAAACTCACCATCATCATCAAGCTCTGGCTCTCCATATACACTTATTAGGAGGAAGCAGACTTCAAGTGAATAGGGTCCCCCCTTCTCCTCATCTCAGGCTGCCCTTACATCAAGACATTTTTCAGGTCTGTATCTTGTATTGAATTTTAGAAATATTTGGTCTTAAAGTGGTTATCTAGGTTCATATCTATATAATGGTATATGCTAGTGTGACACATTTACATCTAAGGAATTTAGCAGACACTCTTATCCAGAGCGACTTACAATCATGCTTAGTGATCCTTTGGATAATATTCTAGCTAGTATAGCAACACGCAAACACAACAACACATTAATTTGAGATTTAGTGATTGGTTCCAGCCTCAACCAACAGGTGTAACAGTTTTGTTTCTGTGTCCCTACACAGGAGTTCCTCTCAGTGCTATGCGTTTGTTAACCTGATACTGAAAGTAATTACCAGTAAGCAAAAGAGCATTGGATTGTTGCTCCAAGTTGTTATTCAGTATACAGTATGTCCTTCATTTTGGAGAATAAGAATTGCTCTTGCTACAAGAAAGAAGAAATTATACTTGTATTTACCTGCAATGGTATTTTGTGTTAGAGAAATAATTTGTCTGTAAATTAGTCCTCTAATGACCTAAAGTATTTGTCTATTATCAAATTTACTCTGTGATTCTTTTAGCCCCTCTGCAAATTCAGGAGCACACCTCAGAAATGCAGACTAGGCCATCTTCCCATGGAGGCCTGTCTTAACAAACAGAACAGAGTAGACCAAGATCACCTTTTGTTCAGCAGTTTTCAGAAAGGACCAGCTCTACACAACAGAGTCCATCAACACAGAGAAAACACTCCCCATACCCAATGCAAGTAAGTGGGTAGTTGACATTGCAAAAGAATAGAAATGAACATAATTAGTATAGACTAGTGGTGAGACCAAAATTATGATTTCAGTACAATACTAACTAAAATATCTTAATACCAATACCATAATGATAACGCGTTAAAAACCTAGAACACCAGAAAGAATAATAGAATAATAGATGATGAATAAAACAACATGAAACTTACAATACTTTGTTTATTATTAATTGAATTTAAAACTAGGTAAAAAATAAGATAATGTCAATGAAAGGTTAGGAGAGCCAGTTGATATCATTTATGTTGATTTATGTTTTGTTTATATAACAAAATTGTAGTTTATGTACAGTTAGGTATTTTTGTGCATTTGTTTTTGACAATAAACAGTTAAAACTTTTAAGATTTTGATTATTGCAAATATTTACATCATGGTCATAGTGTTGTTAAAGCTTATATATGGTGTGCAGTATGCACATTATGGAATGTGTTGAATAGTTAACTTCATATTTGCAACTAGATCCCATTGATTAAACAGTGTTTGATACACGTATGTGAAGGTCTGAACTCTAAAGTGAGAACATTTTCTACTAATAGTATAACTGTATTATAATAATGATCAGAATAATTATTCACAAAAATACATGCCATGATAACTATTCAGTAAGTTAAAACATGCAGTAAACTGATCATCCTAAGTAAAAAAAGTGGATTTATACCATTACCCAGGGCATCGAGCTGTATTTAAAGTTAGGAAAAGCACCCGTGTTTCAGACTATTCAGCCTCCAAATAAAACCATTTATCATCAATAAATATCTTATAAATTTGTCAGTTCAGCTAAATATAAGATTTAAAAGATTTAAAAACTAAATGGAATCAAAAATCGATAAAATTCATACAATACCCAACCCTAATAAGATGAGACTGGTGTTAAGTAAAAACTTATTTAGACACAGGAATTCACTTTCTGTCCTGTTAACCCCACAAAAAGAAAAACACAAACCCAGCTAGGTTAACTAATTAACAACTACAACATGGCAGACACCAAGCTTCCATAAAGTTAACGTTAAAGGCTAAAACAACTCACTGACGCATTAAATGTTCATATGCACTTTACTGTGTTTCGACCATGGCCAGAAATGAGATGCATTCTGCGTAGAATAAAGAGAGCTATGCACATTTGTGGGATTTTAACATAAAAAAAATGCCAGGACCCAATGCGGCATCTAGGTATGTATATCTATGGGTGTATCTACAAAGCACCCAAAGTATACAGCAAAGGCGTCTTTACCACCATCTGGTAAACACAGCCTTTCAGTGAGCACTGAAAGGCAGCACAGAAGTGTGCCTTGATAATATTTCTAATGTTGTTCATAATTTTTTTTGAATGCATTAGAATTTCAGAGAAAAGTCATGGAGCTGCTTGTTGAAATCCGCAAGGAGGTCTGCGATTTTAAGAAACAGTCTGGGGTTGCACAAAGTGCGAGGACTCAAAGATTCCTGCACAGGCTTCAACACTTGAAGCCCTAAACCTCCTTGACATATTCCTTGAATCCCTTGAGGAAAAGCAGAAACTGGTAAGATCATACCTTCAGTAGTCATATCAACATATTATAATATTTGTTCTAATGTTCAGTGTTTCAATCGCTGTGTGCTAATGTGTTAAGGGGGATATACTTTTTTAAAATTTTAAACTGAAAATTTGTTCCTCCAATTTTAGATTAATGGCTTGTCCAAGGTGGGAGGAGTCCACTTGAAGGACAATGTTAAGAGGGTTATGGAGAAGTATGCTTTTCATTTATTGTCAATTAAATGTCAGTTACAATACCAATACCATTTTGAATGTTAAATGCAGCCTTTCTCTATCCATAGGTTGATGACAAATAAGGTCATGGCGAATTTCAACATGAAGGGGGGGAAAGGCAAACATGCCTTTAACAAGCTTCGTCTCTTCACTGTTGTCATAGGTAAAAAGAATATATTCTCAGTGTTTACTGTCAGTTTTGGTGGTTTAGTGAAAAACCGTAACCACATAATACAGTGGGCACCTGTGAACAACCATTCTTTGATATCTTTAAAAAGAGAGCTGCTGGCAGTCACATAATTATGTCTGAATTTAGCCAACTGGACTAAAAATGTGTTAAATGTGAATGGCCCCTAACAATGTCTACAACATTTTTTTTACTGCTTATTGTATCCTGTATTACTGAAATATTTACAAATGCAAATTATTCTTACAGAAAGTGTCGAGAGGACCACGGATGCAACAGGCAAACATTGCAGCAGCGGTCGCCTTCTGTTTAAAGTATGTAAGTATTGTAAGTTTCATGTTGTTTTATTCATCATCTATTATTCTATTATTCTTTCTGGTGTTCTAGGTTTT
The DNA here is from genome assembly GCA_024036415.1 of Prochilodus magdalenae. Taxonomy (NCBI): domain Eukaryota; kingdom Metazoa; phylum Chordata; class Actinopteri; order Characiformes; family Prochilodontidae; genus Prochilodus; species Prochilodus magdalenae. Next base: position 51,233 of record JAMWET010002875.1, read on the forward strand.
TAACGCGTTATCATTATGGTATTGGTATTACGATATTTTAGTTGGTATTGTACTGAAATCATAATTTTGGTATTGTGACATCACTAGTCCATACTAATTATGTTCATTTTTATTCTTTTGCAATGTCAACTACCCACTTACTTGCATTGGGTATGGGGAGTGTTTTCTCTGTGTTGATGGACTCTGTTGTGTAGAGCTGGTCCTTTCTGAAAACTGCTGAACAAAAGGTGATCTTGGCCTACTCTGTTCTGTTTGTTAAGACAGGCCTCCATGGGAAGATGGCCTAGTCTGCATTTCTGAGGTGTGCTCCTGAATTTGCAGAGGGGCTAAAAGAATCACAGAGTAAATTTGATAATAGACAAATACTTTAGGTCATTAGAGGACTAATTTACAGACAAATTATTTCTCTAACACAAAATACCATTGCAGGTAAATACAAGTATATTTTCTTCTTTCTTGTAGCAAGAGCAATTCTTATTCTCCAAAATGAAGGACATACTGTATACTGAATAACAACTTGGAGCAACAATCCAGTGCTCTTTTGCTTACTGGTAATTACTTTCAGTATCAGGTTAACAAACGCATAGCACTGAGAGGAACTCCTGTGTAGTGACACAGAAACAAAACTTATCATAATTGGTCATAATTAGCCAATTAGCATTAAACTTGGTTATGACTGGCTTAACAGTGGCCAATCATCATGACACTTAAATGGTGTGTACATGTAGACATTCTGTAATAGGTTAATTTAACAATAGATGTTAAATGGCCACTGGGTGGCGCTAGTTTAGAAAAAAACGAGTTTATGTCCAAATACTTTGAGTGAGTGGCAATAAAATTGCATTCACGTGATGCAGTGCACTTAGCATAACAAGTTTTCCAATACAAGTCTGTTACAAATCTTTTTAGTTTTTCTGCAATTATATCAATCAATCGATCAATCAACATTTATTTTTATAGCGCTTTTTACAACAGATGTTGTCACAAAGCAGCTTTACAAAGAATCTTTACAAAGAATCTGGTGTTCGAGCCCCCAACGAGCAAGCCGAGGGCGACAGTGGCAAGAAAAAACTCCCTTAGTTAGGAAGGGAGAAACCTCAAGAGGAACCAAGACTCAAAGGGGGAACCCATCCTCCTCGGGTCAACACCAGATACAAGACAGCACTAGAAAGCAGAGTATAGTGTCTGATTACTCTGTAATTATGTTGGTAGTTCATAAGATGGGTCAGCAGGCGCAGGCCAAGCTTCCACAGTGCAGGACAGCCAGGAGCTCCGTGGTGGTAAAGGCTCCCAGTGGCTCCCAGGCAGAGCAGATGTAGCAACAGCATCAGGCCACACAGGACGGGCAGCAGTTCAGCTCAGACAAAGAGAACAGACAGACTGTTAGCTCTGACAGAATACCTGAACACACTAAACGATGTTAACAGAGTGCAGCAGTGACTCCGGCAGGCCTGGCTATTACAGCATAACTAAAAAGGGAGAGCCAGAAGGTCACACAGACATGAGGGCTCCCTGAGAAGTCAGCGCCCCTCTGCTCCACCGTCAACAAACCTGAGTGAACACGAAGAGCAGCGGGACGACAGCACCAACATTCCCAGTTTACCAAACAGTCTCTGTTAGTGGACCCCTAGACCTGCACCTTTTATCTATCAGAAAGAAAAGACTAATTACCAAAAGCTTGACTAAACAGGTAGGTTTTAAGCCTGGACTTAAAGACTGAGGCTGTGTCTGAATCCCGAACACTGACAGGTAAATTATTCCAAAGCTGGGGGGCCTTGTATGAAAAGGCTCTGCTCCCCAATGTAACTTTGTTAATTCTAGGCACTAATAGAGAGCCCGCACTTTGAGACCTAAGATCACGTGAAGGCTTATATAAAGTATGAGCAAGCCATTTAACAAATTAGTCTCTGTGTTTTCGTGATAAAATCTTAAAACAGGTCTAGAATGAATCAGTGGAGTCTGAAAGTAAATAATTCTATTTATAACATTCACATTTTTGTATATCATGCCTGCAGTACATAAATCAGTAAGTGTGCCACGGGTTTTGACACAAGGGGCTATAATGATATCATAGACAGACCAGTTGTGATCAAACTTGGACTATTTATATATGAATAGACTGATAAACAGAGCATTACTGCAATTGCATTACTTATAATACATTACTGCATTATTTTGGCTTGAATAGGTCTCAGTGAGCCACTAAAGAGCAGAACTTTCAGTAGATGCATTGCTTTATTCTTTTCAAGCACTTTTTTGACCACTAGATGGAGCCAAATACACATGAACAAATAACATGAGCGAAAACTGCCTGAACCGTTCTTGTTAAACACAGCTAGTAATTTAGTTTTCTTTGTCTTGATTAATCTAGAACTAATCTAAGAAGTCTGAAATTAAATATTTAACAGAAAAGGCTGTGTGTGATTAATAACTGTGACCAGGCTGTACTAAGTCCATTGCCTTCCTTTAAATTTGAGAGGATTACAGGTCGAATTTTACCTACGCTGTGTGCAAGAAAGTCATGAGAGAGGTATTTTCAATCACTTCCTTTTTTAAGGGTTTCTGATATAGTGGATCACGGATTGCCCGATTGTGATAAAACTTTGGATACCTGTCTAAAAACTGATTAGACTGAAAATCAGACCATGAGTCTAAATTTAGGCCATAGGACCAGTAATGGATAAGTCATGGAACTAGTTAGAATTCATACAAAATATATATGCACAGTTGGGTTCCCATTGTGGTTTAGACCTTCCGGCTCGGTGAGATACAACGACCAATATGAACCAATTAATTAGTTCCAGAATTACTTGGAAATTTAAGTTAGTTTTTCAGTCATCTGCTAAAATGTTCTGTATTGTTTCATACTGCAATATCCAAAAGTCATGCAAGCAGAATCTGGATATGTCCAGTGAATATGCCCACTAGTCATGTCTTGTGCAAGCTAAAGAATGCTGCACTGACCTGTGAGAGATGCATTCGGGGCTTCCTGGATTAAATGTCACTGACAATTCTAGGCAGACACCACCAGTCACTGTCATTACCACCCACTGTGCTGTGCACAGCCACTTTTAATTACATGTGTGATGTGTTCCCGCTACACCCGTTATATTGTGTACACAACTTCTGAAGGTGGAATGACCCCATCCATCTGGACCTTTACAATCAGACTTCACTCCAACTCATATTTTATGTTGCCTTGCCCGCAAGCATGCTGGACGGTGGTCAACCTCTCTTGCGAGGTGTGTCCATTCCAAAGCCAGTCCCTAAAGTAGCACTTCACAATCTATTTACATACATACTGACTTTTGGCAAGTTTGTGTATACTGCAGACTTTTTAAAATTAGTATTAGTATTTTAATTAATTAGTATTATCTCGTCCTCAAGGAATATCATGCAAGTTTTAACAGTTAAAGAAGAACGCCGGTGTGAAATAGACTTGGGGTGTAGTGAAACATAAGTATGAACCTGCTGACTGGCCCACCTCCTTTCACGCCCAGAAATCTGAAATACAGTTCTTTTAGCAGAGGCTCATAACACTACATGTCTGGTTGTGCTGTAATCGTCTTTCTGTTCACGATACTGAGTTTGTAGAATATGTAGACACATTTGCAACTGTGATGTAGAATGAGCTACTGGTACATTTGTTATTGCTTGATGTAGTGTTTTGCTTTGTATTGTTTGCCCTTAATGTTTTGCTTCCTTATCAAAGATCATTCAAACTGTTGGGGGTAAAAAATAATTTTTGCAATGTGAAAAAGATAAGCCTTATGCATAATAATGTCCAAGTTAGCATAGACTACCACTCAGGCCTCTTTTCTAGTATAGAGTAACTGCATAATAGCATAAAGCAATTTTAGTGATTTGTTTTTTCTTTTCCCCTTGTAAAGGATTAATAATTGAAACGTGGGCTTAAGCGCCACCTAGTGGTTTGTTTTGTGCTGTGACTAAATAGGAAAAAGGAAGCTGTACAGAAAATGTGGGGCTTCTGCTTAGTTGCTACATGAGGGTGGTGTGCTGCTGCTAAATATCAACATCCATCCTGCTTTTCTACACCTCTGAGTGGCAATGCCAGTGAGTACAAGGACATTTAGAACATTAGTAAAAAAGTGTGTATATTTTATATTTTAAGCAGTTATACTTGAGGTGTATGTTAAGGAAACATGATGTTCTATTATATGTTCTTCCTTCGGATCCGTAGGTAGTTTGAACACAGTTTTTGCTGTATATTTGTACCTCTCGTTGTCTATGTTTAAAGTTTCTTGTGTAAGGGAAACTAATGTCAGTCTTTTTGCTGTTTTATAGTTTCACACTTCCTTCTATTAAACCAGTCCAAACTACACATGGTGACCTGTTCCTATGATATAAGTGAATATATAAGGAATGATATAAGTGAAGAGTTTAGCTGGCTGCAAAGGTCCAATACACAACACAGGGTTAACGTAAGGACGGAGCAGTACACCCCTCTTCTCCTTCCTTCCCTATGTGCCCTCCTGTAGAATGCAGATGATGCTCAGATGGACCTGGAGCAGGAAACCATTGCTGTGTTTGTCATTCGGAGGGAAGGGGAAGGGCTACAGGAGCCTCTAGAAGACATTGGCCTCGTTATTGAGGGTGTGACTGTGTTGCGTGAACTGTCCTCAGTTGCCTTAGCTTGTGCCCTGCTTTTAGGTTTGATATATGTTCTTAACCTAGCCTATCCAAAACCTCTATGTTTCAGTTTTGAAGTGCTCCAGTCATCATGCAACTTGAGCAGCACAAGATGTCTCCAAAAGTCCAGAACCTCTGTGGAAGACTAGAGATTCCCTAGCGACACGTTATGGAAGGAAACACAAAGGTGTTTGAAAGGAAGACAATATTTAGAATTTACAGATGTTGGGCCATGTTTACTTGTTTTTCACCACTGAATCCCTTCCTCATTGCTGCTGTCAGTTATGCCATTTACTCAAGGTGATTTTCTGTTCTCCTCGTGGCCTTTTTTTTCTCTTGTCGTAAAAATCGCATAAATTCCACTTGGACCCTTCAGACAGAGTAGCATTGCTGCAAATTGGATTTCAGTAACACATGTTAAAGTGGCCCAAATCGGAATTAAAAATGTCAGATTCAGTGAATTTCTTGCTGTATTAACAGCCAAACAAATGACACACCTATATTGGATATGCCACGAAAGATCAGGTTTGGGCTGCATTTACATGCTGTGTGAAAGCAGTTTAAGACATTTTTCATACAGCAATGTGAGTTAAGGCTTTTCCTCATTTTTGTCCAAATGTTGCTTTGTTACATTTCAAAAAACAGTTAAAAAAAATCTTCATTTCAGCGAGCTGTTGGTTACGATTGTTATAATGCATGAACTGTCCTCAGTTGCGTCAGCTTGTACCCTGCTTCAAGGTTTGATATTTACTTAACCTAGCCTATCCAAAACCTTCAGTTTTTAAGTGCTCCAGAAAATTATTATGCAACTTGAGCAGCACAGGATATTTGACCCTTTTTTATTTGACACGCAACTTATAACATAATGTAGAAAAGCCAAAGCTCTGATTTTGCACACATTTTGTTGTAGCAGGAGTTACTTGTCCAAATGTTTTCTTTGCTTATCCTCCGCTTTGGTGTTAAAGAAAACAATGTTTCTTTCTGTGCTGGTGGTTTTATGTACCATCTAAACAAACCCTACAGCATTTATTAGTACAGGCCATTTCAGACCTAAAATTCTGCTTTTTGTGCTTTGGGAATAACTCAAATGCAAACATGACCACATTAAAATGTACTTTTGGGAATTTCAGTTGAAATCTTAAAGGACATGGTTATATGCCTCTGCATTAACCGTTTGACGAGCTATAAGAGCAAATACCCTTAATAACTGGTCAAATGCTGTTTGGTTTGTGAAGGACCATAATTAAAAGAGTGGGTGCAATGTTTGTCCCCAGATACTGTATTTATGTGGACATATGTTTATATATTTGCATGTGGAGCTATATCTGCATATATATTTCCTGCAAATTAAAATAAAATGTTTGTTCAAAAAAAAAAAAAAAAAGAAGGATTCTATGATTGTCATTTATTCTGGGCTACTTACATCAGACTTAATATCTCCATACTGAAGAAAAGCTATTTCAGATGGTTGTGACAGTGTTCTTGTGCAGGTCCCATCTTTTAAGGCCTTCCCCTACTTCCTATGACCGCCCAGTTAGTTTGCTGGAGCTCAGATATGTCGATCATACCACCAGCAAATACAGTTTCATGCCTGTACAATGTAAGAAACCTGTCCATAGCCTCTTGATCGCTAACCTCTTGGCTGTGATGGGCCAAATATACACTGCTCAAAAAAATCAACTCAGTTCAACTTCAGGGATATTGATCTGGTCAGTTAAGTAGTAGGGAGGGCCGTAAATCAGTTTCAGCTGCTTTGGTGTTAATGAAATTAATAACAGGTGCAGTAGAGGAGGAACAATGAGACACCCCCCAAAACAGGAATGGTTTAAAAGGATGAGGTCATTGACATTTTATCCCACCTCATCTTTTCCCACTGTTTTTTTACTAGTTTTGCAGTTGACTTGGATCAGCGTCACTACTAGTACCATGGTGCGGTACCTGGACCCTACAGAGGTCACACAATTAGTCCAACTATTGAAGGATGGCACATCAATATGTGCCATTTCCCCAAGGTTTGCTGTGTCTCCCAGCACAGTCTTAAGAGTACGGTGGAGATTCCAGGAGACAGGCAGTTACTCTGGGAGAAGGCTGTAGAAGGTCCTTAACCCCTTAGCAGGACCGGTATCTGCTCCTTTGTGCAAAGAGGAACAAGATGAGCACTGCCAGAGCCCTACTGCTGTGAATGTATCTGACCAAACAATCAGAAACAGGCCTCATGAGGGCGGCCTGAGGGCCAGACGTCCTGTAGTGGGCCCTGTGCTCACTGGCCAGCACTGTAGAGCTCGATTGGCATTTGCCACAGAACACCAGAATTGGCAGATCCGCCACAGACGCCTTGTGCTTTTCACAAATGAGAGCAGGTTTTACCTGAGCACATGTGGCAGACATGACAGGCTGTGGAGGCGTCGTGGAGAATGTTATACTGCCTGCAACATCATTCAGCATGACTGGTTTGGTGGTGGGTCAGTGATGGATTGGGGAGGCATATCCCTGGAAGGATGCACAGACCTCTACAGGCTAGACAACGGCACCCTGACTGTTATTAGGCATCGGGATGAAATCCTCGGACCCCTTGTCAGACCCTACGCTGGTGCAGTACGTATTGGGTTCCTCCTGGTGCACAACAATGCCCGGCCTCATGTAGCGAGAGTATGCAGGCAGTTCTTGGAGAATGAAGGAATTGATACCATTGACTGGCCCATCGGCTCGCCTGACCTAAATCCAATAGAACACCTCTCGGACATTATGTTCCGGTCTATCCGACGTCACCAGGTTGCCCTTCAGACTGTCCAGGAGCTCAGTGATGCCCTGGTCCAGATCCCCCAGGACACCATCCGTCGTCTCATTAGGAGCATGCCCCCACGTTGCATACAAGCGTGTGGGGGCCATACAAACTACTGAGCACCATTTTGAGTTGCTGCAGTGGAATTTGGGTTAAATGGACGAGTCTGCGGTATCATTTTTTACGCTTTGATTTTCAGGGTGTCTTTGAATTCAACCCTCTGTAGGGTGATCATTTTCATTTCCAATAAACAATGTGGCATCCTTTTATTCCTAACACATTACCCAGTCTATATAAGGGAAAGATATTCTGCATGATTTTTTTCCCATTGAGATCTGATATGTTTTCAAAGTGTTCCCTTTATTTTTGTGAGCATTGTACTTTCAGTGAGGTAGGATATGGACATAGAGCCTCCAGACGCTCTGGCGCATCATCCAAAATTTGGTGACCCTAGGTCCAAAGGTGAAGGAGTTTGGGCGCTGAGCTTTATTAGTGATCCTAGGGGACTTGGGTGATGGTAATCTCTAGCACCACATGTTTTGCAATCTGACGATGTCCATTTTAGTCCAATTTGGTGATCGTACAGGTTGGAGAGATACTATTAGGAACCTCTATAAATGCATGCCAAGGCGTCTGCCTGTTGCATTAGCAAACATGGTGGCCCAACGCCATACTGAAAGATGCCATTTACGTATGTGTACCTCAGTTAATATTGCCCATATCAGTCAACACTTTTCATTAATTATTTTTCCTGGTGGAGATAGATAGCTGTATAGATAGACAGATGTAGCAGTTTCACAATACAGTACAGTAAAACAAAACAAAAATGAATGATGAATGAATGAACCTAAATATGTAGGTACCGGCTCAGCAAAATAGCTATTAAACTATAAACTATAAATAATACAGTAATCTATAGATAAATATATCTCATGTATTACAATAAGGCAAGAAATATGTACAGGAAAGTCTATATACAAAAATACAAATATAAATGTAGAAAAAAATAGAAACAATGTGAAAAACCGAAGTGCAAAAAGGCAGTGCAATAATAATAAATGTGCAAGGCGTGCAGATTTCAGCAGAAAATGACAATACTGAAAAAGATGATAAACATGTACATATATTGGTATTTAAGTAAACTGTTCTAGTGCATCCATGAGTGCAGTCGTACAGGATATACAGTAAAGTGACCAGTTTGTTCAGCTTGGTAACCTTTACTTCTTTTGGAATAACACTGCAGTCTGACACTTCCTTCTGGATGCCACTACTTTTTTGGATGATGAGTGTATACATATATGTATATGATATTTCAGATAATGTAATAGTGGACTCGGTAGATGATCGGTTATATTAATTTTGAGCTTGTCTGAATATGCAAAATGCTGATAAATAGCACAAACATTAACAGACATATATTAATTATTAATCTATCACTTTCTTTATGGGGCACTTGTGTTATGCTGAAATGAGATTAAATGAATTTGCAGAGGTGTACAAGACTGAGACAAAAGTGGGGGACGAGGGGAAAACTGAGGCCAGTGAAGGTTGTGATGAACAGGCACCTCAAACCTTAACAATGCTAACTTGCCCTCAGGCATTGAAAAATATTTTTCCCCCCTCACGGTATAATATTCAAGTGGAGCAAATGCAACCGTTTTCAATATCGGGTGGGGCACAAACAATCAGAGATAGATTTTTTATGTAATTCAGGAAAAGATTTTTTATTGTTAAAATAGTATTCAAAAATGTTTACATGCCTCTGGATTTTACCTAGCAGACATTCATTCTGTTTTTTCACCTTAATTTTAACTGTTCCCCTCTGTGGTGACTCATTGTGCTGAGCATTTCTGCAACAGAAAAAATTAAAACTGTATGGTTATCATGTCTAAATCTGTGAAAATATTAATCAACCTGAGACCTAAACCTTTTTTGTTCACAATTGTGAAGACAAGTTTAAAAAAAAGCATACAATTTCAGCTAAAAAAGGGAAATTTCCTTTGTCATTACTATGAGAATCATGTTTTTTGCACTCCATGCATTGGTAATTCAGGGAAAACACACACATTCACTCACATCTTGGGGCAGTTTAGCATGTCCAACTCTGACAACATGTCTTTGGACTGTGGGAGAAAACTCACACAGACTCATGGAGGATATATAAACTTCACACAGGAAAGGACTTGGGAATTAAACGCAGACCCTTTTTACTGTGAGGCAACACAGTGTTTTATTGTCAAAATAGTGTAAACAAATTTGATCAAACCCTTTAGATTTCACCTAGCAAACATTCTTTACGTTTTTGGTGCAATTTAGTCCTAACTTTAACTTACTTCATGTAACAGTATATTAGAGAAAGCGAGAGAGAAAATATTTATAAAACCTTAAAAAAATTTACCAACATGAAAAAGTGTTTTTAATTGGTATTGTGTTTTTAATAAATGCTACCAGCTGGTTTGGCTATGGCGCACAGGATGTGTGACTATGCAGAGTAGACTGCACAGAGCCACCTGAAAGATTGCTAGATGTGCAGGAAAACTGTGGGTGCATCCCAATTACACACTTAATAGCAATACTGACTCTTTTTTTGTTTGTATTTTTTTAAATGTTAAAGTTGAGTATACTCAAAAAAACACAAAGCACACTTGAAACCAGCCCATTTTTAGGTGCGGTAAAGAGGCACTATTCTCCCACAATGCAATGGAAAACGGAAGGGGTCGGAACAATTGAGGATGCCAATGCGACGGCAGCTGTGTTGGTGGCAGGACCAGAATTCGGGTATAAATGTTTAAACACCATTTAAAAACCGTCAAAGCAGTTAACACCATTTACTTACTTGGCTGTGTCCCAAAACACGGTTATTGCTGTCCCTATCTCTTATGTGTTATGAAAACCGATTTCTTGACGCCAGGTTAAGTGGCTTCTGTGAAGTAAATATTATTGTCACGTCAACGGGTGTGCCCGACTCCGCTGATCCTCTGGACTCCATTTCCCAAAGTGCACAGCCAGATGACGTCACACCAATGTTCCCAACCGTCCAATCAGTTTCAGCCCCAGCTGTCTGCAGTCATTACCTGTCTGCCTTTAAGCTACACACAAACACTCACGCATCACCTTGTTGTTTTTTTGTTTTTTTGTTTTGCCAAACACGTTTCGCTTCTCTTATAGGTAATGATATGGTAATTTTACAGTAACAAATTGCTTTTAATCATTAATTAAATAACAATTTCCTAGTTATCACTAAATTATAAATCAGAAAGTGTGAAAGTGTTAACAAGGGCATGAACAGGTAAGAAGTAAAACAGAAAGCGAATTAGTATTTTACACCGTAATACCAGGAAATTACAGCAGAACTACTTCATTAATTTTAGGTTAATATCTAACGTCATATTATATACATATTATATACTATTATATTATTCTCATATTAATCATTAGGAACTATTAAATAAGAATGTAATTTTAAATCATTTTATTACTTATGTTTTCTGACTGTATTATGATTAATGACTGATATAAATGATAATATTTAGGAAAGTGTTTGTTACCATTGTGCTTCTATTACATTACTGCCTTGCTACCACTACAATTGCTCACTTATTACACTTATTCATTGTTTTTTTTCTGGATGTTGAGGTGAAACAGTGGCATCCATTATATGTCCATGTTTGTTATCACAACATTACCACAACCCACTTTTAACGAACATGCTTGTAACTTCCCTTTTAGCCTGAATGGGGCAGTAAGTTGTAACACTTAAAAAAAAGAGAGAAATCTGTCTCATATAAACATCTTTCACATGCTGGGAACATTTTAATTCATAGTCTATTATCATTTAATCCGAAATCACCTCACCTTGCTGTTTACAAATACAATCGATATACTACGTTAGAACATCAGTAGTTCAAAATGACGTCTACGGCCACTTTAAATTAGAACGGACAACATTTCCCACAATGCCTTGGGGTCTGCAGCGCTGCACTGTATACAGGCCCCGTTATTGTCCCTAATGGCAGCGGCACTGTCCAGAGCTCTCAAACTGCCCGGTAAGACAAACCGCTAAATTAAAAGATTTTTATCTGTTTATCGTTGTAGCTGAATAACTAAGGAAGATTTTGTTTGGTGTGTTTTTGCTGCAGTACCATTATTGCCGTTATAGTTTCGTTAACGCAACGCAGTAGTTCAGCACGCTGCACGAGGTTTACCTCGTATATTTTTATATTGTACATTTCATATGGTGGCTGTCTTAAAATAATTTTAAAAAATTAAATAACGTTTAAGCGATATTTAATTTATTGCAGTAAGTATACAGCAGGTTTGCTGTCGTAATCTCTCTTTGCGGGTACCAGGTGCCTTTAGAATGACGAAAAACATGAACATTTGGTTAATTTGTAATCCAAAAACTACATCTTGTATTAAAAAAGAAAAAACGTTGAGACGGCTGAAATTAGAGTAAATTAGAAATTGCTAATACAGTAGGAAAGCTAGCCGGGTTGTTTAAAGTAATGTGGCAAAAGGAAGAGACATTTAATAATTCACAGTCCTTGCTTTGCTCGTATTTAGGTCACTAGCTAGCAGTTTTGGTTTAATTATTATTCAAAACAATGCATTGTTTTTATGGATTACTCTCTGTTATATGCTGTAATCGTGAATTATGATGTACTATACAGTATGACATGCTACACTGAAAGGTACCTTTTGTTAGGAAACATAAGCATACTACATTCCACGTTATGTTTTTAAGTTAAATTAACGCCATATACCATGTTTTGAGCCTTACAGTCAGTCATATCCAAATATCCAATTATATCTACACTAGAACGTGAATGTAGTGTAAATTTAAAGGGCCTATATTCTACAACTCTCTTGACAATTTGACATGACCATTTTCCAACCTCTCTGTCTCGTACAGACTAATTTTGTTTCTGTGTTAAGACTGATGTATATCAACAGGTTTTGTTATGATTGACTCTCCTGTATTGTGCTTTATTTAAATTGCAGTCCAGACTAAAGCACTCTTTATACATCAGATCGGCTTATCTAGGAACTGCCCCTATTTTTGGAGAAAACAAATGACCATCTCCATAGGCAGTAATGTAAAATTAATTAGTGTATTATGACCATTTGTAATCTATACCTATGAGACATGAATTTACCTAAACAGTTTCCTATTTTATTCTCAACATTTACATTTAAATGAATGCACTTGTTTGTTGAGTGGCTACATGTGGACTAGTTATTAAAATTAGTTGCGCAAGTTGTATGATTGTCTCTCTCTTTTTTTTTTTTTTGTAATGACCTGCTATACTTGTCCAGCTGCAATTAAAAAATAAACGTCTCAGTGAATCAACACACACTAAGCTACACAGAAAAACAAGCTGGAGGAGGCTGTCAGCACACTTAAATATGTCATAGTTTAGCTGTAACGGGGTTATTGCAGGTTGCAAATGCATAGTTGCTTTATTTAAGAAACATGGGTCAAAACACAGGTTGGTATCAACAAAGACATGTCCATAAATTGAGAGACGACAGCCAGGAAAAAAACAAGGGTCAAAACTTAGAATGAACACAAACACGACAAAAAACAAAAACAGCAGGTAAACACGGCTTAGACTCACGAGAGGAAAAACAGAGACTTTGCAAAACAGACAGGGCAAACAAAGGAGTCTTAATAGAAGTCCAAATGAATTACAGATTAGTATCAGGGGTGGCAGTGGGTGGAGCCAGGGGGGAGCAGGAAAAGCAGTGCTATAACCTGAAGTAACCAGAGGGGGCGTTGATTGACATGGACAAGACCAGACAGACAGACAGAAGTGACATTAGGTAAAGGTTGTGTGGACAAGCCTAGGTTTTTGTTTTGCTATATTTAGACGTAATTACACAGTTGCATAAAACTGACATTTGCATTTGAGTGTATCAACACATGTGTGTTCCTAAATAAATATTATCATGTTTTTATTGCAGACAATTACAGATCTTTATGGGTTAAGGGTCATTGGTGGGAATTTCCCCTACTTTGTAGAACAATAAGCTCATCTTTTAAAACAGTGTCTCCAGTCATAAATCCAGTTAAAGAATGTGTGAGAGTTTAATAGAAGGTTGATTGTATATGTTTGGAAAAAGCTGCTGTTCATCCTGCTGTTATTTAAATGAAATGCTAAAACAGATTAATTTAAACAACTGTATGTATATTTTATTGTTTGCAAAGTTTTTTTTTTTTAATTAACACTTAGTTTAGATATACTCTTGTAAACAATAAGCAAGAAGGAAAACGGAGAGTAATTTATAGATTAATATAAAAAGAAGAGCGGGTAATGATAATAAGTATAATAATAATAATGAAACTTCTTATCTTTTTATTAAATTGATAGCATTTGTGATTAAGGTTTAGATGAGCCTAACTACTAAAATGGAATTGAACAGATCTTTCAATATTGTTGTATTTATTTGTTTTATTGACCAATTAAAACCATGGAAGGCATGGTTGGTAGCACTGTTGTCTCCCAGCAAGAAGGGGCATCCAGGGTCCTTTCTGTGTGGAATTTGCATGTTCTCCCTGTGTTTGTGTGGGCACTCGTACCACAATCCAGCATGTGAGTGAATGAGTGTGTATGTCTATGTGTCTGCCCTGGGATGGATTGGTGTTTCCTGCCTTCTCTCTGTTGCATACTTGAATAGACTCCAGCACCCCCATGACTCAGAATGATAAAGTGGTTTAAAAATGAGTGACAACTCTTTGCACCACTTTTTGTGGTTAACAGCTGCTGTTATGGCGTAATATCTTAGGTTTCCAACAACATTCTGATATCTAGCAAAACGATAGCTAGCTAATACAACTAGCTACAGTCATCAGCTAGAGAACCAGCACCTAATCAGCTTTACCAAGTTAGCAATTGCTACTAAAATGTGACATCTTTCTTAATATGATAACTTCTTATATATGAAAAAACTTAAAGAACCTAAGATTTTAATTTCAAGCATACATATGATTCAAAATTAAGGAGTCATTGAAGTGTAGGGAGTCACTGTGTACCCATGTGCTCAGGATGTGTAAATATATATGAAAGTAAATTCAAACAAATAAATCCATATGTCAGTTCTAAAATATGGAGTAATGTACAAAATAGATGTTATGGCATGACAGGCAGGCTGAGAGCATTCTAAAGAAGCTAGACAAGCAGCCTGAGGTCCCTGCTCTTGAGATCTGGGAAGGATTATGTTAATGAGTTACCGAATTTATGAAACAAATGGAGCCAAATGTAAGTGATTTGTTAAATCCCATGTTTTCTGATATAAGCAGCCCACGAAAAACTAACTGACTTGTCGTACTTCACTATTTATAGGATGGTAAGCACTCCGGATATCCAAGTATATGAGCACATGGACAGAAAAAAAAATCATAAAATATTGCCTTTAATGTCTAGTTTTATTATTCGCTACAACACCGAGTTGTTACACCCCAAGTCATACATGTATAGGTAAAAACATCAAGTACCAGATTATGTTTTTATGTCATTTGGTTGGTGATATCAGTTTAACTTTGGAAAAGATTTAGCTACTCTACTCTATCTGCTTTGATTATACTACATGGGTGTTTAGGTAAGAAAGGCTCGGAACTGGGCGAGTATGACCCCCTGACGCAGGCGGACAGTGAGGATGACAGTGAGGAGGATGACCTGGTGCTTAATTACCCCCGGAACGGACTGGGTCAGGGAAGCTGCCTGTGCCCAGATGCAACAGACCACAGAGCCAGCAGGACAAGTCTGGAAGAAGAGGAAGAGGAGAGAGGAATAGGTTGGAGCACGGGAGCAGGGCTGAGGCAGGATGGGGCAGGAGGAGGGGCAGGACCACGACAGGTGGGGGATGCAGAGGGGAAAAAGGCAGAGGTGCAAGGGGCTGGCCGAATCGCAGCATTTCTCCTGCCCCTTGCCTGTGCTACACTGACTGTGATGCTATGTGCATTCTTGGTGCCCTGTAGGCAGGGGGTGCTAAAACAACACCCACAGTGGGAGACCCAGCTAGGGGACGTGGGAGGTGAGTGGACCAACATATTAACTCTCATTAGAGTTTACAGAGAGAATGGACAATCAGTGTCTTCTGAATTGAACAGAGGGTGCTTACAAGAAAGTCCAATATGGATGGTGGCCAACCTACCTCTGTGGTAATTTATATTTAGACTCTTTAATGATCTCATAATTCAGGGAATTCATTGACATTTGGAGGAAAAATGTACACATGGTTTGTCACCAAATCCAGAACGACACCAACTTCAGAAATCTATGGAGCCTTTGTGCCAATGTGCAATTCAACAACAGTTAGTAATTTTTTGTACTCATTAACTTTACTTTCACTAATGACATCAGAGTGCTTAAGCTGCTTTACTCGTCCACAAGCAGTGTAAGTAGAAGTAAATTTAATTTACATTTTTACTTTTTGCCTCCACTCACTTCCATTTGCCAAATGTAAAGTGGTCATGCTTCTTAGACTTGCTCTGAGTTTAATAATTACCTTACTAGCATAAACCAGTTTAGAGCAGTATGAAATACATCCAGGTCTGACCTGTGTTTTTTAGCAGTGACGCTAACTAATGCTTGCTGACTTTACCAATATTTATCCTTCTGTGAGCAAGCTAACATGGCTAAGTGTAAGTACTTTTAGACCTGTGTTTTCAAATCCTTGCCCGACATAGTAATTATATTTTTTAGTTGTATAGCTTTACTGACAATAGATAACTAGCTGTTTTGCTGGTTTGTTGTTGTGGCATATGACAGAGGTGTGCCAGAATAATTGACTAAGGCTAATCAGACTTGAAAATTTGAACTCAAAAACTTGAACAAATAGCAAGTTTTCAAAGTTCAACACTTTACTGCTAATATTGTATTAATAAAACATTTATCGTTATTGTGAATATGTGTAGTATCAAATTTTTTTTTAATTTTGTTAGTATTATTGTTTTATTACATGTAAAAGACTGCATGTGATACTAAGACACTGATTATATTCTGCATATTAACACAAATGCCTTAAAAAATTCACAGCTCATGCTTTCTATGTGGTTAATTCCTGTAGTTTTCTGATTCAATAAAAAGGTAGTTGTGTTCTCTTTTACAAAGACAGGATGCATGATTATTCTTAACGGCTAAATAATCAAGTTCATATGAGTTGGCTTCTACTATAAACAGCCATCGCAGACTTCAGAATGGTAATCTTTAGATTAAAGATCTTCACAGAGAAACTAAAAGAGTAAACTGCTATTACAATCTTTACTGGTATGACTCTTCAAGGTGTGACGTCACCTCCTCTGGCATTATGGGATGTGGATGGTGATGGAATGGAAGATGTGCTCATTGCAGTCACCAAATTCTCCAACAGCAGCCAGGCGATCAGTTCCCTAGGTAACTACAAAGGTACGGCATATACACCTCTGAGAGAGAGAGAAAAAGAGAGAGCACACAAAAGACAATGACAAGGAGAGAAAGGGGAGGAGAGGAAATAGAAAGAGTCATTAAGATACATATATATGGACTGGTCTGTTGCACTGCATACTTTGTTAGCTCCCATTTTTCTGTTCCACAAGACCCCCTAGAACAGGTATTATTTGAGTGATGGGTCATACACAGCCCTGCAGTGACACTGATGTCTTGGTGGCGTTGGTCAAGTTTTGCAATGTTATGAATAGAGGAGACAAAGCGGTGTTGCTGGAATGGATGCCACTAAATGCCTATAATCAGCTGGCAGGGGATCTAAAAAATGAAGCTAACTGATGCATAGAAAGCATTGTCCTCTGTCCGAAATGCCTTTTAAAAATGGCAGTAAAGGAAAACTGTAGAAACCATAGCAATATCTCCAGGGGTGTCCCTGACAGTGAACTTCTATTGATGTTATACTAGCTATTAGTGAAAAATTGACACCCAAATACAAATTCAGTGAAAGGTCATAGTTTTGCATGCTTTACTTACAATCTGCAAGCTTTTGTACTAGTATTCTTAACTAACTAGAGATGCAGCACTGGTCTGTCTCAGGTTCTCAGAAAATTGATTTACCCAGTTGTTTTTTTCATAGCCTAGCAACTGTAATTATCCCAGAAATACCTCAGAAAAAACTGTACAGTATGTCTCGGTGTAGTTAGAAACCTAAAAACGCATTAACGTTGTTGGTGGCTGATTGTAATATGAAGCGTTGCTTGCTCAAACATGATCTGCATGAAAGAATCTTTTGTATAAAGGAAAACATACTTACAGGCTCACCTCAAAAGGCAAAAGACTTAAGCATGCAAATCAACGTCTAGATAGGCCAGAGGCATTTTAGAAAGTGCAGTGTTCTGAGTAAAAAATGAACTATTTGTTTACTACAGGCATGCTTTTCTTTTTCTCTCTCTCTTTCTCCGTAGAGTACAGTGTAGTAGCTCTGCGTGGAGTGAATGGAGAGATTATATGGAGTCGTTCTGTGATGGAGCATGTGCTTTCTCTGCAGTGTGGCCTGCGAACTGCCACTGTGGAAGATTCTGAGGGTCAGAGACAGGACCCTTCACCTGTCTGTCTCATCATTACTCCATCATACCTAACTGCCATCAATGTTTCCTCAGGTAACAAACCTGATATTCACTGGCTGTTTGAAACCTCTTGTCCGTAATTCCACCAACTTCCACTTACATTTATCCGTTTCTAGCCATATGTCTGCTGTTGAACAGATAATATTCAAATGGTGGGCTACATTCCCAAAAGTATCCCTGGTCGACATACAAACATATCTAGCCAAGAGCTGTTTTAGGTTCAGAAAATGACTTTTGCTGAAGGGCTAGATGTCTTATTAATTAGCAGTTGAATTGGAGCATTGTATTGGTGATTGGTGCAGGCAAAAAGCTGTGGAAAGTCCAGGCAGGGGAAGTAGAGTCCAGAGCTGTGGCAGTTCCTAGCCTGCAGAATGATGCTGTTCCTGACCTGTTGATTGCTACTCTACCTGCAGACCAGGTAAGATCTCTCTCTTTCTCTCGCAAACTCTCACTCTCTCACTCACTCGCCCACGCTCACCCACACCCACCCAGATCTATTTTTTCTGAGGGTTTTTTGGTGATGTTTTTGTCTTTCTGTGACTGAATTACAGGAATCAGATCTGTCTCTAGTTTTGCACTCAGGGCTGGATGGCTCTCTGATTGGTCAGCCAGTGAACTATACACTTGCAGCACAGGGAAAGCTCATTGGTCCATTGCTGCATGAGACAGCAGCAGGAGCGTACTATGTCCTGTTTGGTTTAGGTAAGAGTGGCATGATGCCACACATGCACTTAAACTTGACACAGACTATTGAATTAAGCTTATCGTCTGTTATGGGCATAGCAATGTTTAAGTTTTTATGATGTGACTTGGCTGCTACAAAAACCCTTAATCAATACATTGTTCTCTAAACTCCCTCAGACACAAGTAGTGGTGCAAAATGGGAAAGATGTATATAGGCTATTTGACTCTGTTCGGTGAGTTAGATCAAATAGCTTAGCTCACAAGAGCCTCTTATCAGCTATTCATACAGTAGTGGTTTTTTTGCCTTATTTTAAAGGCTTTTTTATGAGCTTGCTTATTTGTGAAGAATACATCCATTGTATATTTTGAGACATACTAAATAAATACAACAGGTTGGTTTCGAATAGGCATCAAGCTTTAGCTAGCCAAGATGTTCAACTTCACTTTAGTTAAATGATGAATCTCTTACCCAAATTGTATAGCCAGGACATGTTTAATGTTGCTTCTTTAGTTTTAGTACTGGAGCTAACAGTAAAGACCGGCAGCTTAGCATCATTTTTATTGTCTGTGATTATAGATAATAGTATGTCATACATCAGAGGTGCCTAATTCTGGTTATGGACATGTACAACCTTGAAATTGTATGTGACTGATTATTAATCTGCCTCTAATACTCAGATGCACATGAAGGTGTTTATTATCTTGATTACCTAGGGATTGGAGCTAAACTCTGCAGTTGACCAGGAAAGGATGGGTATCCCAGTACTACAGCTTCCGAGAACACAAAAACAAATCTATTTGTGATTACTTAAAAACGCCAGAACATTTGAGGCAAATATGTGATGATTTTTTTCCACTTTAAACAAAACATGAAATAAAAGCAGCGAAGCTGGTGCAAGATGATTATTTAGCTGGTACTTTGACTCTTATATAATGGATATTGCAGACTTCTACACATGGACACAACTTTAAAGTGTGAGTGGTGACTAAAATGTAATCTGTGATTTCAGTGCTAGCATTTTGTTGTGTGCAGGCACCGTAGAGGCTGTCTCTCTGAAGGATATTTACAGAAAGGCAGCAGGCCAGATAGCCCTGACAGCCAGCCTTAGCCTGACGGACCCCCTCTGGGAGAAGCAGAGGAAGACAAACCAGTCCACTCTACACATCTACAGGTTAACACTCACACAAATTTATACTATTTAAAATATTTTTCTTTAAAGTAAACACAGTTTTCTGTTTATGTTACTAATGTCCAGTAAAAGCAACATACTCTATACAACATACACTATATGGCCAAAAATATTTGCTCGCCTGCCTTTAAACGCATATGAACTTAAGTGACATCCCATTCTTCTTTAATATAATGTTGCCTTCTTTAATAATATGATGTTAGGAATGTGTTGATGGGAATTTTTGACCATTCCTCCAGAAGCCCATTTGTGAGGTCAGACTCACTGGCTCACAGTCTCCACTCTTAATTCATCATAAAACATGTTCTGCCAGCTTGAGGTCAATCATGTTCTTCCACACCAAACTTGCTCATCCATGTATTTATGGGCCTTGCTTTGTGTACTAGGTGTGCAGTCATGTTGGTACAGGAAGGAACCATCCCCAAACTGTTAGCATAAAGTTGGGAGCATGAAACTGTCCAAACTCTCTTGGTATGCTGAAACATTAGGAGTTCCTTTCACTGTATCTAAGGGACTGAGCTCAACTCCTGAAAAACGACTAGGGCTGTACCTGATGCAGAATTTTTTCAGTCGAATCGGATTTGCCCGTCCTGGCTGACGATTTGACTATTTGTTTGTGTTTTTTCTCCATGTACATTATAAATTTGCATACGTTTCAGATCCAATGTCCTCCTCATTTAGAAAGTCAGCAGAGTCACAGGAACATATTTTTGAACTAAAGGAGACGTGGCATGTAAGGAACGATCTGAACTGGAGCCTGATTTAGTTACTGGATATAGCGTCGGGCAGCAGCACGTACTTATGCTAAAAAGTAGCGCTTATTGTAGACCTGAAACGGTAGACGTTTATCGGCAGGCATATTGAATGACTATACTTTTCTATAAATAAAAATAATTTGAGCTGTAAATAAATGAAGAGCAGAATTTGGTTTCATTGGTCAAGATTCTTTTCTTCAAAAGGTCATCCAGACTTTTTTCTGAGACATCGTTCCACCCGTGTTTAAATTCCTAAAGTTATTATGCATTTTTGTAAGCTTTTGTCTGTTTTACGGGAAAAAAACCCAACTTGTCACTGTTGTCAGTCGACATGAAGGTTCTCAGTCGACTTAAAGGGTCTCCGACTGACGATTCGACTCGTTGACTTCTAAAGGGCAGCCCTAAAAATGACACACCATAATCCCCACCTCCACCAAACCTAACACTTAGCACAATGCAGTCAGACAAGTACCGTTCCTCTGGCAACAGCCAAACCCAGACTTGTCCATCGAATTTCCAGACAGAGACATGTGATTGGTCACTCCAAAGAACACCCCTCCACTGCTCTAGAGTTCCGTGGCGGTGTGCTTACACTGCTGCATTCAACGCTTTGCATTGCACTTGGTGCTTGGATGCAGTTGTTCAGCCATGAAAAAACATTTTATGTAGCTCTCTATACACTGTTCTTGAGCTAATCTGAAGGTCACGTAAAAATTCAGAGGTTTGTAGCAATTGACAACAATTTGGTGACCTCTGCACTTCAGCATATTGAGTAGCATGGAACAGGTGGCATCCAATCACGGTACCAATCTGGAATTTACTGAGCTTCTGAGAGAGAGGTGAAACATTTTCACTAATGTCTAGTTACTTTTTGCAATATAGTGTATATCATACAGTGGGGGTGCGAAAGTTTGGGCAGCCTTGTTAATTTTCCTGATTTACCTTTATAAAGCATTGATTGTTTGGATAAAAAAATTCAGTTAAATATATCATATAGGGGACAAACACAGTGATATTTCAGAAGTGAAATGAAGTTTATATGATTTACAGAAAGTGTGCAATAATTGTCTAAACAAAATTAGGCAGGGGCATAAATTTGAGCACCAAAAAAAAAACCATAACTCAATATTTAGTAGATCCTCCTTTCGCAGAAATAACAGCCTCTAAACGCTTCCTATAGCTTCTAATAAGATTCTGGATTGTGGTTGAAGGTATTTTAGACCATTCTTCTTTTGATGGTTTCCGAGCATGGACAGCTCTCTTTAAGTGACACCACTTCAATAATATTCAGGTCTGGGGACTGAGATGGCCATTCCAGAACGTTATGCTTATTCCTCTGCATGAATGCATTAGTAAGTTTTGAGCAGTGTTTAGGGTCGTTGTCTTGTTGGAAGACCCAGCCCCGGCACAGCTTCAGCTTTGTCACTGATTCCTGGACATTGGTCTCCAGAATCTGCTGATATTGATTCGAATCCATGCGTCCCTTAACCTTAACAAGATTCCCAGTCCCTGTACTGGCCACACAGCCACACAGCATGATGGAACCACCACCAAATCTTACTGTAGGTAGCAGGTGTTTTTCTTGGAGTGCTGTGTTCTTTTTCCTCCATGCATAACGGCCCTTGTTATGCCCAAATAACTCTATTTTAGTTTCATCAGTCCACAGCACCTTATTCCAAAATGAATCTGGCTTGTCCACATATGCTTTAGCATACCTCTGTTTGTGATGTGGGCGGAGAAAAGGCTTCCTCTGCATCACTCTCCCATACAGCATCTCCTTGTGTAAAGTGCGCCGAATAGTTGAACGATGCACAGTGACTCCATCAGCAGCAAGATCATGTTGTAGGTCTTTGGCGCTGGTCTGTGGGTTGACTCTGACTGTTCTCAACATCCTTCGCTTCTGTTTATTCGAGATCTTTCTTCGTCTGCCACTTCGAGCCTTGACTTGAACTGTGCCTGTGGTCTTCCATTTTCTCACAATGTTTCTCACAGTGGAGACTGAAAGCTGAAATCTCTGAGATAGCTTTCTGTATCCTTCCCCTAAACCATGACAGTGAACAATCTTTGTTTTCAGGTCATTTGGAAGTTGTTTTGAGACTCCCATGCTGCGACTCTTCAGAGAAGTTGCAAAGAGGAGAAAAACTTACAATTGCCCCCCTTAAATACGCTTTCTCATAATTGGAGTCACCTGTGTATGGAGGTCAAAGGTCACTGAACTTACCAAAACAAATTTGAGTTCCAATAATTAGTTCTAAAGGTTTTGAAATCAATAAAATGACAACAGTGCCCAAATTTATGCACCTGCCTACTTTTGTTTAACCAATTATTGCACACTTTCTGTAAATCATATAAACTTCATGTCACTTCACAAATATCACTGTGTTTGTCTCCTTATATGATATATTTATAAGAATTTTTTTATCCAAACAATCAATGCTTTATAAAGGTAAATCAGGAAAATTAACAAGGCTGCCCAAACTTTCGCACCCCACTGTATATACAATCCTAAGTCCAAAGTACAGCCGCAAGTTGTAATCTGTGGGGTCCAAGCTGTCTTTGCAAGTTAGCCTAATGTTGCTATTTTGGCTAGGGCCCCTCAGGGACATGCAGGTTTTTACACAGATATGCGATTTGTAAAGTTGCTCAGTTTTTACCTCAGTGAACCCGTAGAAGCTCAGTAAAAGTGAGTCAGAATTTGCCCAAAGGTCACCATGTATTATGATTAATGATCAGGGGCCTTCAACAAAGCTGTATGCTGGGTTTTGTTCAGATTTACCTTTTGACCTCTACTGCATTTGTATAATAGGCTGCAGTATTTGA
The DNA here is from genome assembly GCA_024036415.1 of Prochilodus magdalenae. Classification (NCBI taxonomy): domain Eukaryota; kingdom Metazoa; phylum Chordata; class Actinopteri; order Characiformes; family Prochilodontidae; genus Prochilodus; species Prochilodus magdalenae. The sequence goes on from JAMWET010002875.1 coordinate 74,666, forward strand.
AAGAATTAAGTCAAAATTCCAAACAAGAAGAGCAGTTTCTGACATGACATGTAATTACAAAGTTGTTCAGGTTAGAGAACTGAATCAAGTGAGACCAAGTATTCATCTGTAAAGTTTGTGATTTCATGGCAAAATAATTTTTTACTTTTTTTTTAGGTTTATGAGTCGACTTAAAGGGTCTCCAACTGACAGTTCGACTCGTTGACTTCTAGAGGGCAGCCCTAAAAATGACACACCATAATCCCCCTCTTAAGGCCAATCTCACATGTCTCGAGATATATACAGAGATTTTTTGTATGTGTGTTACTCTTAAATGTTTCACGTCATCAAACCAATTTAAATATTGGTCAAAGACAACACAATTAAACATAAACTGCAGTTTTTAAATGAAGGTTTTTATTATTAAGGGAGAAAAAAATCCTTTTGTTTTGAGGGAGGTGGTAAATAAATGTAAATAAAAACAGAATGCAACTATTTGCTAATATCTATACGCATATTTTATTCACAATAGAAAATGTGACATTAAATGTTTACATTTTACAATTTCATGAAAAGGATTAACTCTTTTAGAACTTAATTGCAGCAACGTATCTAAAAAAGTTTGGATGTGTAAACAAACGGCTGGAAGAGTAAGTGGTACTAATAAAAAACAGCTGAAGGTACAAACTGTGGTCAGATGAATCATAATTTTTTTTTAAATCTTTTCGGAATCCACGAATGCTGTGTCCAGTACATTAAAAAAGTGGCGGACCATTCAGCCTGTTATTAGCACACAGTTCAAAAGCCTGCATCTCTGATGGCATAGAGTTGCATGAGTGCCTATTATGCGGGAAAGGCACTATTGATGCCGAGCATTCAGCAAGACACAAGACATGATACTGCTTCCATCACAACAGCATGGCTTTGCAGAAGAAGAGTCTGATTCTGAAATGGCCTGCCTACACTCCAGACCTTTTACCAATGAAAACATTTGGTGCATCATGAAACAAAAATCCAGCAACAAAGACCCAGTACTGCTAGTTAGAATCCTACATCACACAGATTGGGACAGCACTCTCCCAAAACTCCAGCAAAAAAACTGTAGTGAAAAAAGTAGATGCTACACAATAGTAGACATGGCCAATTTTAAGATGCGTTGCTATCATTAAGTTCTGAACGAATTCAATGTTTTATGTGTTATTGTAAATAAAATATATTTCTAAGGCATTTGCAAATAATTGAATTCTGTTTTTATTTATAAGACATCGTGCATATGTCTCGGCATGGAGTTGTAGAGGTTTCCAATGGTATACTGCGATTATATTTCTTTTTTTAGTTCCGGCAGATTTTGTGGTAGGGGTTGAAGTGGTAGAATGACACCAGGCCTTTTGGACGTGACATGTCCATCTTGGCATTGACTACGGTGCCCCCACACATGGATTTGGTGGTCGTCTCCACCAAGACAAAAGTGGGACTCACCATTGAAAATGCCAGTGGTTCTGGCACTAACTGGATGACTCACGGAGGACATCACTACTAGCTGAATGTCTGCAGTTGTGGCTGTTGGGTCACTCAGGTACAACGATAAGGCTGTCCTTGCTTACAACACATGCACAGCCAAATGTGAAATTTAAATCATTTGCACGTCGCATGTCAAACCTATCCTTAAAAATTTTTAAGAAATTTTCTTTCTGCTTCTCAAAAGTAATTAATTACAAATCTAGACATATAAATCTAGTAAACCTTCTAAAACTCCGTATATTAGATGCATGTGCTTTAGTGTACTAGTGCAGATTTACCATTTTATTTTCTTTGCTTAGTAACTTCAAACTGTCTTCTGTGAAATGATGGATACATTTATTTTAATGGTTCTATTGGATGGACAGAAACACTGGTTTAGATGAAGGAAGAGTGGAGCTCTTTTTAAATACTACTTATCTGACGGGAAAAGTTTTGGTGGTCTACCAGGTCTACTTTATGCAATAGGAATAATTTTATATCTGATCTCTTTAGAAATATTTTTGACAAATTACTAACTTTTGACTGGAAATTAAATAAACAAACACACAATAGAAAAGAAATAATAATAAATAATCAACAGTACTGTAAATATGAACAAAAAAGGATTCTATTAATTAAACGCATGCCTTCCTCCCCTTTTAGTGGGTCTGAGCCGGCGGAGTATTTGCTGCCCCTTGTGGCTGGAGTGTGTAACAACCATAACAACCTAGATACTCAGTCTAACTGGAACTTCAGCCATGGTGACTGGGTGTTGCAGAACTCTAACAGCAGGATCTCAATTATCAGAGGGAAAGACACTCGCATTGTCTGGGCCATTAACTCTTCAACCATACACAGGTACGTGTGTGTGTTTAGGATTGAGAGAATGCTGGTGTTTGTCTAATAACCTAAATTTTGACCGAAATACCTACATGAGTGTAATATTAATTTAAAACAACATGTATTTTGTATGAGTGTGAAAGAACATAATGCAGTGTCAAGATTTCCATCACATGCCTTCTGCAACAAACACAAACAGCATGGTGAGAAAGATTGGCTGGACTGAGGAGGACACAATGGTGTTTTTAAAAGGATTGCTGCAGCTTTTTAGCACCTAACGGAGAGAGAGATGTCCAGAAAAGGCTACAGCCTTCGTACAAACTGCTCTTTATGACAGAGAAACATCACTGGAATAATGTTATGTTTAAAAAACACAATTTTGAGATATTTAGTTATTTGACCTGAACTAATACACTAAGTAGTTTCTCATTTGTTAAACAACCATGTTGAAAGATGCATGGAAAAGATGTTCGTCTGTTTCAAAAGAGTCAAATTATTGTCATGCATCAAGCAGAGAAAACATCTAAAGAGATTCCTGAAACTACTAAAATCGGCTTAGGAACTGTCCAATGTATTATAACAAAGTGGAAGGACAGTGGGGAAACATCATCTTCAAGAAAGGAATGTAGTTGGTAAAAAAATCTTGAATGAATGTGATCTGCGATCACTTAAACATTTGGTAAAAGTCAAATAGCAGAAAAACAACAGTAGTACCTGGACCCTACAGAGGTTGCACATCAATACATGTCATTGCCAGTAGGTTTGCTGTGTCTCCCAACACCTTCTATAAAGTATGGTGGAGATTCCAGGCAGCAGGCAGTTACTCTAGGAGAGCTGGACAAGGCTGTAGAAGGTCCTTAACCCCTCAGCAGGACCGCTATCTGCTCCTTTGTGCAAGGAGGATGATCACTGCCAGAGCCCTACAAAATAGACTCCAGCAGGCGCCTGCTATGAATGTGTCTGACCAAACCATCAAAAACCAGCTTCATGAGGGTGGCTTTAGGTCCCGATGTCGTGTAGTGGGCCTTGTGCTCACTGCCCAACACCATAGAGCTCGATCTGCAGATCCGCCACTGGTGCCCTGTGTTTTTCACAGCTGAGAACAGGTTTTACCTGAGCACATGTGACAGACGTGAAGGCCTGAAGACTCCGTGAAGAACGTTATTCCACCAGCAACATCATTCAGCATGACCAGTTTGGTAGTGGATGAGTGATGGTCTGGGAAGGCATGTGCCTGGAAGGACGCCTAGACCTCTACAGGCAGTGCCTGGCCTCATGTGGCAAAAGGTTGCAGGCAGTTCTTGGAGGATGAAGGAATTGATACCATTGACTTGCCCCCCGCTCGCCTGACCTAAATCCAATAAAACACCTCTGACCCAGGACATCATCCATTGTCTCATTAGAAGCTTAGGAGCATTCCCCGACGTTCTTTATAGTAGGACTTCATGCATTTTTCAGAATTTGAAATGAACATTATTGGAATCTCTACTAAGAAAAAAAAAATGCTGATTTTCATTTCTGCAATCAATACTGAACACCAAATCAGATGACTTCTTTATGTGAGGGCCAGAGTGAGCCTTGTTTTCAGACAGGGAGCTACATAAGGGTAAGCAGCCCATACCAAACTTCAGACAGACTGACACAGCGAATGTCCATTCCTAACAGCAGTGCTGTGCTCAACCAACATATTCAAAACACCCTGATATCAAACACAAACAAAACAATATAATTAAAAATCGGTAGTTGAAAAATGTAGGTTTCTAGGATTAAACTAGAAAAACTAGATAAATTACAGCTTCTCATTAGCTTGAAGGGAATTTGAACTACATTTTTTCATTTGGCAGAGTTAACTTTATAGCAGCATTCTCTCTCTGTAGCCATCCTGCTGTTGGTTATTTTAATGATGATGGAGTTCCTGACCTGCTCATCCAGCAATCTGCCAATGGAGTCCGAAAGGTAATACACACTTCCGCCTGATAAACATGCTGTAACTGTACATGTTAACACATACTTTCAACTGACATTCTGCTCACCTCTTACTCTCATTCTGTCTTAGGTTCAGATTATTGATGGAGCTGGAGGTGCATGTGTATGGGAGGCTGATTTTGTGTGTCCTCGTCTCGTTTTGGAAGGTTCCTCTATTCTGACCACAGGTGGCCAGTCTGTGTTTCTGTTCTGGGCCGGAGAGCCTCTACCCTCCACAAATGCTACAAAGGCAGGACTTTTTAATGTACTATTCCTATACAAATGGCATCAGGAAACATCAAAAGCTATCTGTCTGTTAGGCAATGTTTTATATATATATAACTCACCCATTCAAATACAAATTGAATTCAGTTGTTCGCTTCCATGGCCACAAGTGTATAAAACCAAGCACCGAGGCATGCAGACAGCTTCTTTGTTAAAGAATGGGTTGCTTTCAGGAGCATAGTGAATACCAGTGTGGTACAATAGGATGCCATCTGTGCAACAAGTGGACGCAATCAGGAATGACAGCAACGCAGCCACGACAGAGCGGGTCAGTATAGGGGTAGTATAGAGGATATTTGAGTTTAACTATAGAGTAAAAGAGGTCTACTTTAGGTGGCCTCTCATATGACTGCAGGTAAATGTTTGATTTGGTTTAATAGCTCCATGTTGTTCAGATGCTTCTGCGTCTAAACCTCTGATGAGCAAACCAAGAGTGACAGCAGCAAGGATAAACTCTTTAGAGGAACCAGGACCCAACAGGGGACCCCATCCCTCTTCGGTCAACACTAGATTGTGAAGATTGTGGTAAATGTGGCAGGTATGGTTTAAAAGAGAGTAAAAGGTTACAACTTCGTGAATGGAAGGAACATGAACTGTTAGAATGGAGCAGCTATGTATGGGATGAGTGTGATGATGGGCAAAGTGTCCTATTGGCAACAGAATGACATCAGAATGGTATAAGAAGTAAGTACCACTGGTTTGAAATTTAATCCGCCAAAAGGCCAGTGATGGTAATTTAAACAGCTCCTACAGACCAAAGACTGTAAAGGATGGATGCAGACGTCATAGGACACAGTAGAATTGAATGGGAAGAGACGTGATGATAAACATGTGGAAAGAGGGAAAAAAACACATTAGCTAGACGAAGGAATGGCAAATTGTGGGTGAAGGGAGGGGGACTCACCTCATCTGGAATGGCTGGCGATGGGGTAATGTCATGTAGAACATGCCCTAGTGAGGTGACGTAATCACAGCTGCATCCATGAGATGGTAGCAAAGTACAATAATATGGTCCAGACAAAGCAATTTGTCATTAAGCAAACTGGTGCTACTAGCACATGAAAAGTGCTGTGTTCAGGGAGGGGAGGGCGTGTGGCTGGGGATGTCAGTCAGGCTGGTGGCACTAGCCAGAACAGGACATGTTATGAAAACTTTAGACTTTAGTTGCAATTTAGCTGTTCTGCATCAGTGGAAAGAGCAAATAGATGGCCACGGAGGATTTAGGAAGATAATTGAGACCTGCAACAAAGTGGGTTGTAAGCGTACTATTGTGTACTTTTGTGCTGATTGTAAAGACTTTGTCATGGGAAACAAAATAAGGATGGAAACTTACAGGGTGTTGAACAGGAAGGAGGAGAAGTATTAGGTATGGACCTCCAAACCTAAGGTATTTCAAAAGACCAACAGGTAAATTGAAAGAAATTATAAAGTGGGTGTAGAATGAAAATTATTTCTGTAACAGGGAAGTACACCTGAGCCGGTGCTCCGCAAACTGTTCCTCTTGCACCCAGCGTATCCCACAATCCTAATGCAGCTCATCAGCACCACAGACACAGCGCTAACAGCAACAGGTAACACACACATACACACACACACACACACACACACACACACACACACGTAACACAAAGGAACAATTGCATGGTCATTAGCTTCCTGAGATTCCTGAGTTTTTAGGATGGATGTCACAAAGAATTACACTGGTAAAGTGAACACCACCGGTGCACTGTATTATTAACATATGTCTAAATGGACTACGTAGGTGGTTAAGCAGATCAAAAATTAAGCTTCTTCAACAAAGAATATATATTAACCATTACCAACAACTTTGTTTTCTATTTTATTTTGTACAGCCCATACAGTAAAACACCAAATTATGCATTTTTTGATTTTTATTGACCTCTTAATTTTAAGTACTGGTTACCAAACAATGGCATACCATGCTTATATTATTGTTACCAAAAATGTTATTTAACCTAGAGGCATTTTGGAATCAAGTGCTGAAGTAAAAATAGAACTCTTTGGCCATAATAAACAAAATAATTATCTAGAGTAAAAAAGGAACAACATTTGATGAAAGGAATATCTAAACAGCTTTTAAACATGGGTAGTATATCATGGGTAGCTTTAACAGTAGATTCCACGATGCACTGACATACAGCAGTATGTAAATTGACTATAAAGTGTCATTACCTTCATGTCACTATACCTTGAGCACGCTGGCCAGTGTTTAACCTCACTTTTTTTCTTATGATTTTGGTAGCAATTTGGTGGCAAAAACACTTTGCGTATAACACATCCTTTGGTTGCTATATCAAATACCATTTACTAAACACCATTCACTTTTGCCCTCTGAAGGTGTTACTGGGCCTGTAATATGTTTCATCTTTTTTCCTTTAGCTTAATATATAGACTTTTTGCGTTCTTTTGTTAGTTTTAAATATGGGAGGACTCATTAACCTTCTCTCTCTTTGTCTTTAGTTAGCTATCACGATGTGAAGAAGGACTCCAACTACGTGGTGGTTCTGTCCCGACCTGTATCTGGCCTGGGTTTGGGGGCTCAGGTGGTGAAAAGTTTGAGTGTGAAAGTGTCTCTGACATCCGCTCTGATTGTCCATCTGGGGCAGGATGGCAAAGCCAGTGACCCACATACACCCACCACCTTCCACATCAACAAATTCTTCAAACAGTTGTCCTTCAGACAGGTGAGAAACTGCAGGAAATAGTGAATAGACTGACATCTAAAGGTTCCAGGAAATATATTTTAAATAAAAATATTTAACGTGTTTATATTAAACTAAAGTTATATTATACTGAATAATATGATGCTAAAAGTGGTATATCAAACATCAGTGGAGTAACACTAATCTCAGAACTATTAAAACATTTTGTCCTACCTATGTATCATCAAAAAAAATAGGCTATTGGACACACCATCAACAGAACACCCCTACCTCAAAATCAGCAGGAAGTTCATGACAGTATTAAAGCTGCATGCGACAGATTATTGTAGGACACAGTTAGGAACCTCTACCACTGCATGCTGAGAGACACTACTACTGTATTTATAGCAAAAAAAAACCCATATCAGTCTAAATCTTTCACCATTAATTGTTCCTGGTAACCTTTATCTTCCTTCCAAATAGCATTGCATGTGACATTTCCTTTTGGGTGTAGCTATTCTTTTGATTATAAGTGCATTATACTTAAGTAAACACGACTGACATCCCTTAGCAGTCCCAGTCTGCTGTTTTAATAAAGCAGAACTAAGCACGACAACAAGAGTGAGAAGAAGGCCAGTTATGATCATTCTTCTTTTAAAGTATAAAAATCCCATCAAGTAGAATAAAGAAACCCATGTTATTCAGTATCAAACTTTTATACCAAAACATCAGTCTCACTAGGATCAGTGAGCCAATAGGGATGCTTGTTTTAAAAATCTAGACTTAGGACTGTGTAAATTTGGCTGTCCATTTTTCCCCCTTTGATAATAATATCATTGTTTGTTGATTAGTCTGCTACATTCTGTAAATTTAGCACCGTCTACCAAATTCTTTTGCCAACTATTGGTTTGTAATTTAAAATTAGATATAAAAAAAAAAATAAAAGTAGCATTTAGAAATCTGTATTAATTTCAGACATGAGTAACATTTAAAAGCTAACTAGTAATGGAAACTTAAATCCACCAATTAGCATTATGCTTAAGTCTAAATCATCATAGGTGAAGATGTGGTTATGCACTTACTGACACTATATAATACACTGTTATGTATAAAAAATGGACATTCTTTTTCTTTGCAGTGAGAGGCTGTTAAAGCTCCTTCATCATCTGTTGTCTCCAAGCATGCAGATTCCCAACCACATCCATTTGCACCTGTTCATGTGACCACAGCTTTTAAATTTCCTTTAGTTTGCAGCATGTTGTAAGATTTAGCAGCTCGCTACCTGAGTGGGCAATGCACTTTGTTCATAAGTGCGATTGTATTTATTAGTATTTATTTAATGGTGACCAGACTGGGCCAGTAAGACCACTAATAATGGTATGTGATCCAATGACTGGAAACTTTGTGTGATTTTAAAGAAATGTGTATATATGGGATAAATGACACTGAACATGTTCAGAACGTAGTGTAAATATAATATTTAACCCGTGGTATTCAGTTTAGGAAATCTGTTTTTACTTCTTATTTGGATTATCTGGGAAACGTTTGTCAGAATTTATTTTTTGCATAATTCAAACACTCAGATGTAAACAAAGTCATTCAGAATGATTTTATGTGACTCTGATTTACTTAAAATGTTTGTGAGAGGAACCAGGGGTCTACAGAACAAATACAGTAAATTTGCTTACTATTCAAACGACCAGTTAACCTAGACATGTTTTCTGAGTTTTTAAATGTAATGTTTAATTTAAAAAAAAATTATTTGGGTAGTGCTTTTTTTCACCAAAGGTTATAGGCCAAAATATTATTTCAAACTAAATTAGTATTTCAGACAGCAGGCAGCACATTATTTTGTGTAACAGCTTTTTGAGTTTTTATACCCCTTAAACTATTCAGGGGTCTGTTTCTCATCACCAGCACTGTAAACTTTTTAGACTCAATTTTAGACACAAATTTCTTAAGAACGGAGCATTTTACATCAAACCACTTTGAATGACTTTGCAGAAATGCAGAAATGTCTGCGTATTGTCTTTAGTGTTGTACTTTTTTCTTTATCACTCTTACTAATGTTCTTTTAACTTGGCGAACTCAGTGACTGTGTTAATATGTAGATATGTGACTCTACTGGATAGTACATCTATTTATTAAACTCATCAGTGCACTGAAAACATGCTCTTCCTGCAGTTTTTGGTTGAGAAACTAAACCAAGCTCTTGTAATGTAAAGAATTTTGTTCTGTTTGAAAAGAGTTTATTTGACTGCAACAATTTGACAACAACCGAACAATAAAGATAATGGCTGCTAACGACTGTGTACAAATACATTATTTAACAGGTTTGTTCCTTTCTTATTACTGTGCTTACAATACAGTCATTGTCATTGGAGCACTAAAAAACACTTTCAGAGAGGGGGAACATTTTGCATACATATTCTAGGTTACATTGTCCAACAGAACTGATACTGTGCTGTGAAATATCAGTGTTTTTCCTTTGGTGACATAGCACAAAAACATTCATGAAAAAAAAAAAAAAAAACTCTGAGCACTGATGCAAAAAAAGGAAAACAATTCCTATAATTACTAATAATTATTTTTTGTTCTTATTATATTATTGTCTGGGGACACATCATGTTGCCAGTGTTTGTGTATAAGAGTGTGTCTGTTTAAGTGTGTACAAATGTGTACAACAGGGTCTGATCTTTAGAACAGGGTTATCGTCAGGGTTGTAAAACCTACAGGTAAAGGTCAAATACCTGTAGGCAATAATTGGTTAGGGGAACTGACCATCCAATAAAACAACACAGGAATACACACTCTTAGTACATTAAGGGAGGGGGGGGTGAAACGTTTTCTTTTTGGACAAGAGCCAAGACTCAACTGCGATCAATTCTCCAGCCATCCCCTGGTTCTCCCTTCAGTGCAAAAAAGAAAGAATCAATTCCAGCACCCCGAGATTCCAAACACTGTCTCTCGGTTGGGCATAAGTAATGTGGGTGGGCATGTACTATTCCATCCCATTCATTATTTTTAGGAAAACTCCAGAAAAATATGTAGCTATGCAGAAACTGTGTGCCTGATGAAAAAGATGCATACAAACACACCATTCCCGATCAGATCAAACATTTTGTCAATCCAACACTGTCTGCTATTTTGGTTGTGTTCTCTTTTTTGTATTTTGCATTTGCGTTCTATGTTTTAAGCAGTTGTTTTATAACCTGTCAGCAATTATTGTAATGTTATTGTAAATAATGTTTCATAAGTAATTCTGATTATTAACATAAAGCAGCTACACAGTTGGGTGGCCACTGTTGCTGGGAGCTTCTGTAGTTTGTTTCTCTGGGGAATATTGCTCGCTTGAATGGGAGTCAACACAGTTGTTACTGGTGTATCGTGGCTACTTCTAAAATGCTCCTCCATTTGGTGCCTTATATTAGTTTTTTTTCCTTCCGATAATAACATATACAGAGTTCAGTTTTTCTGTGGGTTTGCATAGCTGCACAGCTGGCAATGCTTGGTTACACAGAGACCTAGAATTACTGCTGTTTAGAAAGACCTTTGCACCACACAAAGATCAACCACATCTCACTTTGACATCTACTTAACAGTTACTTAATAAATCTGTCATCAGTGAGTACCGATGTGTAAACAAGTCTAATAATATTATTATATGACATTCTATTTCCTCATCAATTTTACTGCAACAAATACAAACACTACATCATTTATGTTTTGAGGATATATGTACTGGAAAAAAATACCTAAAATATATGGAGTTAATTTTGTTGCAAATCATGAGAACAATTAACAGAACAATTCTAACACTGTTTGATTATTGAGGGAAATGCTGTTTCAGGGCATTTCTTATGAGTCTTACCAGGACATGTTTTGAAGCAAGACATGATGTGTCCAAGCAGACGAGAGGGCTCCCCCTACAGTTACTTCAGTAGATGACCTCTGCCCTGGTTCCTCTTTTCTAACTGACATCCATCAGAACCGACTAGAAGTAGACTATGTTCAAGTTTTGTGCCATATAGATAATTTGTCTTAATGAATAAAAGAACAGCCAAATCCTACACCTGCTTGATTGCGTTGCTGGAGCCTGGAGCTGTTCTAGGTTCAGATTGTAGCGCTTTTATTCTGGGAAATCTTCACTAAAAAAGTGATTTAAAAAAAAATCAGATTTTTTTTCTTGATGAATGATTACTTCTGGCTGGTTTCTCAGCAGGATTGGCCAGTGATTACATTTCTGCTCAAATACAGTCACTGCAAGTTTAAAGCACCACACATTTTGGAACGTTTACCTTAAATATCAACTTTAAACAAAGTCTCTGTGCATTGCATTTACATTTTTCACTTTAATAATTGCATTTCAAATACTCAACCATGTTTAAAGGAAGCACACAGTGAAAACTTTGTCATTATACCAATACAGATTTGTACAGTATAACAAATCAGAAATGCACTTCTCCAGTGCAGTGAATTAAAAAAATAGATAAATATTAATTGCAGTGCAAGGGCAAAAAACATTTATATTGAGTCGAAAACAAATATTTTGTATGACTGATAAATTCAATTTCATTACGTTGAGCCAGTGTTTTACTTTTTTCAGTGTAAGGTAAAGAAATCCTTTTTAGAACTTCAAACTATGAATCCTTCACAGAGAATATGCTGTAACAAAACGCTAAGTATAAGTCTGAAGTCACGGATATATACTGTAGTATAATGGTAATACGTTACTAACAATAAAATTACTTCAAAAGCCCACAAAAGAACAGTATTAACGCTAAAGCTAAAGAACTAAAATACAAGTGGCTAACAGTCATTTCTTGAACAATAATTAAGACGGTAAGCTAGCCAACTAACTACCTGATTGATTTATGTGACAACGCTAAAAACGTACAAATATTAAAACACCATGTACGTAGTTCAAAGGAACCAGACTTGTGTTACGTTTTTGCAACTATTCATACGACAAAATCTTCATAAGAGGATGATGTTCGCTATTTGTATACTGCAAACAATTTATACCCCCTTCAAAACAGAACTTCTGTTGTTTAAGATGGCGACAATGCAGCCCGTTACTGGAATTGCTGTGGTTTATGTCATAACAAATAACATTTCCTGTGGCAAAATCAATTACTCCTAATATGGCTTAAAGGAAGTTTTGGTAGAGATCTGGATCACCTGTGCCTGTGGACAGGTGTGACTGTGTTAGCCTACATTTAATGGATGTTTTTGTCACTCACCAACTGTTTTACATCTGCCTTATATCTACACTTATTGTCTAGTTTACCAGCTCCACTGATCAATTCAATTCAATTCTATTGTCATTATACCAATACAGGGTTGTACTGTATAACGAAACACGGTTGTAGAATATATATATATATATATATTTTTTTCTCAAGTGCACTGGTGAAGGAGCCTATATATATACTGCTCAAAAAAATAAAGGGAACACTTTGAAAACACATCCGATCTCAATGGGAAAAAAATCATGCAGAATATCTTTCCTCATATAGACTGGGTAATTAGGGTGTTAGGAATGACCACAAAAAAATGTGTTTGGAAAGGATGCCACATCGTTTGATGGAAATGAAAATGATCACTCTACAGAGGGTTGAATTCAAAGACACCCTAAAAATCAAAGCAAAAAAACGATGCAGAAGGCTCGTCCATTTAACCAAAATTCCATTGCAGCAACTCAAAATGGTACTCAGTAGTTTGTATGGCCCCCACACGCTTGTATGCAACGTGGGGGCATGCTCTTAATGAGACGACGGATGGTGTCTGAAGTGCACCCTGGTGGCGTCGGATGGACCGGAACATAATGTTCCAGAGGTGTTCTATTGGATTTAGGTCAGGTGGGCCAGTCCTTCATTCCTTCATTCTCCAAAAACTGCCTGCATACTCTCACCACATGAGGCCGAGCATTGTTGTGCACCAGGAGGAACCCAGGACCCACTGCACCCGTTCACCACCAAACCAGTCATGCTGAATGATGTTGCAGGCGGCATAACATTCTCCACGGCGTCTCCAGAGCCTGTCACGTCTGTCACATGTGCTCAGGTAAAACCTGCTCTCATCTGTGAAAAGCACAAGGCGCCTGTGGCGGATCTGCCAATTCTGGTGTTCTGTGGCAAATGCCAATCAAGCTCTACGGTGCTGGCCAGTGAGCACAGGGCCCACTACAGGACGTCGGGCCCTCAGGCCACCCTCATAAGGTCTGTTTCCTGATTGTTTGGTCAGACACATTCACAGCAGTAGAGCTCTGGCAGTGCTTATCTTGTTCCTCCTTGCACAAAAGAGCAGATACCGGGCCTGCTGAGGGGTTAAGGACCTTCTACAGCCTTGTCCACTGCCTGTCTCCTGGTATCTCCACCATACTCTTAAGACTGTGCTGGGAGACACAGCAAACCTTGTGGCAATGGCACATATTGATGTCTTTGTATATTCTGTATTATATGTATATTTTGTGTATTTTGTAATTATTTAATATAACTCTTTTATATCTCTTATTTTAATGTTTAGTATGTACTGTATATAATGTTGTCCTGATGTAGAGTGTCTACCTGAGTCTCACCACAAGCATTTCAATGCATAAATGTCCTGACATAGACAGATAGATAGATAGATAGATAGATAGATAGATAGATAGATAGATAGATACTTTATTGATCCCGAAGGAAATTTAGCAGCCAGTAGCGGTTTTACAAAAAACAGCACAGATACAAATACAAATACAAAATATAGCCGCAAGCGGCAATTGAGGGTCCTAGCACGTCATAAGTCCACTGAGGCCTTTTGGACCAGCAAGGCCTCACAAGGCCTAAAGCAGTTCGGACCTTGTTTCTAGATCTATAAAGATAATACAGGTTTAACAGCTCAGGCAGTTTTCATGTCATTAGGAACCATGTCATTCGTTTGTATTTATCAAAAAAGGAACATCTCACTTTCAGCTCAGTGCTGAAATGGGTCAAAATAGCAGACCAGTAGTCCATTTTCTGACAAAACATGTAATTACAAAGTTGTGCAGGAATAAGAGCTGAATCAAATGACATTGGAGGTTTGGCTATAGATTTTGTAATAACATTGTAATAAGCATTTTAGTGATTTTAAGTGTTTTTAGATGCTATAGGGCCCCCTAAAGGCCAAACTGCAGCAATTTTAGTACAACTCATCAGAGTCTTAGTTGCCACATATCTGTAAAATACTACATTGATCCGAGAAAAGACTGAGAAGTTATAGCAATATAGGCTGTAAATTCCAAGGACGCAGTAGTTTGTTGATTTATAGAGGCCATGTTAAGTACAAAAGTCAACTTTTTTTTGATAATTATTTACCTAGAGACTTCACAGAGTATTTTAAGACTGGTTTGGAATGGCTATGATCAAAATCCAGGGACTAGTTCGAAAAGTAGCATTTTTAAACCGTTAAAGATTAAAAAATAAGTATACATTTTTTAAACACAATTGTTTTTACAAAATTGTTTGGAATACTCCAGTGCATGAAAAGAATGCATTTATTTGCGATTAGGGTGAAATTTATATGAGATATACTTGATTTTCCAAAATAGCGCCACAACATATAAAACCCTTGGTTTTATAAGCTGTAATTTTGGAACAAATATGTCAAAATAGCACACCAGTAGTCCATTTTCTGACACAACATGTAATTACAAAGTTGTGCAGGACTGAGAGCTGAATCAAATGACATCAGAGGTTTGGCTATAGATTATGTAATAACATTGTAATAAGCATTTTAGTGATTTGTAGTGTTTTTTAGGGCTATAGCGCCCCCTAAAGGCCAAACTGCACCAAACTTTGTACATGTCATCAGACTCTTACTTGCCACATGTGAATAAAATGCTGACTTGATCTGAGAAAAGACTGAGGAGTTATAGCGATATAGGCTGTAAATTCCAAGGCCGCAGTGGTTTGTTGATTTATAGAAGCCATGTTAAGTAAAAAAGTCAACTTTTTTTTGATAATTATTTACCTAGAGACTCCACAGAGTATTTTAAGACCAGTTTGGAATGGCTATGATGATCAAAATCCAGGGACTAGTTCGAAAAGTAGGATTTTTAAACTGTTAAAGATTGAAAAATAACTATACATTTTTTTAACACAATTGTGTTTACAAAATTGTTTGGAATACTATAGTGCATTAAAGGCATGCATTTATTTGAGATTTGGGTGAAATTTATATGAGATATACTTGATTTTCCGAAATAGCGCCACCTTGTGGCCAAATCTTTCGATATTTTACTGGCTGTTAAGAAGTGCCTCCAAACACACACCAATCAAGTTTCATGCTGATTGGTTAATGTTAAGCCTGTCAAATGCCTACTGAAAGCTGATTGGCTAATGGCGTCCATAAATTTTGATGTATCAAATCATCCTTAAAGATTCACTTATAGACTGTGTCAAAGACGAAGCCTACAAAATTCCAGCTCAATCGGAGTTACGGTTGCTGAGAAACAGTTATGTAGCCTTTATAGCGCCCCCTATCAATCTAACTGCACCAAAATCGATAGGCCACCTCAGAATCTAGTCCTGAACCAAATTCCAAAGTTTCAAATTTTTTGGGTGAACCACTTTTGAGTTACAGAGTGTTAAATTAATTAAGTATTTTCTCGAAAGGGTTAATTTGCATATTTCGGCCATCTTGTTTACAAAAGTCGACATGTTTTTGATAATTATTGAGGTTCAGTGTCTAGAGAATTTTTTGAGATTTTTTTCAGAATTTTCGGGCTTAAACCCCAAGACTAGTTCGCAAAAGTAGGTTTTGCATATTATGCTAATTAGAAAAAGATCTAAGTAGGCGGAGCTTAATGGTCTAAATGGCAAAGTGATAGGTTTTGACCCAAAGAACCTGGGAAAAATTTCATTTTGTCTGGCAAAATTTTGGGTTAGGAGATTTAACCCAAAACGTATTTTTGTTTGCTATAGCGCCACCTTGAGGCCAGTTGGTGCCATTCTTTGTGGCTGAGTCATTTCACTGATTCTGTACCTTCAGTCCAAGTTTGGTGTCTCTAGGCCTTACGGTCTTTGCTCTACAACGCGTTTCAGCCGAGAAAAAGAATAATAATAATAAGAAATATAGCCGCAAGCGGCAATTGAGGGTCCTAGCACGTCATAAGTCCACTGAGGCCTTTTGGACCAGCAAGGCCTCACAAGGCCTAAAGCAGTTCGGACCTTGTTTCTAGATCTATAAAGATAATACAGGTTTAACAGCTCAGGCAGTTCTCATGTCATTAGGAACCATGTCATTCCTTTGTATTTATCAAAAAAGGAACATCTTACTTTCAGCTCAGTGTTGTAGAAGCCCACTGAGAACTGTCCAGCTGGTTTTAAACCCTTGAGGCCTCAGAAGGATTAAAGCAGTTTGGACCTTGTTTACAGACAGAGAGGTAAAACTTATAGGAAGTGGGAGTTTATCATCAGGTCTTCATTCGCCATAAACAATCAGCAGTGGTCTATTAACATTATAGAGGCTGAGGCTTATGTGTACAGGCCCTTACAGCATTAGGGACATTGTGGCACACAGAAGTGAGATTAAAGGCCTCCAAGTGTATAGGTTATTGATCAGGGGCCTGAGACAGACATGTGTACCAACATTCATTGAAATTGACCTTTGACCCTTGGTTTTATATGCTGTTATTTCTGAACGAATAGGTCGAAGTAGCGAACCAGTAGTCCATTTTCTGACACAACATGTAATTACAAAGTTGTGCAGGACTGAGAGCTGAATCAAATGACATCAGCCGTTTGGCTATAAATTGTGTAATAACATTGTAATAAGCATTTTAGTGATTTTTTGTGTTTTTAAGTGGCATAGCGCCCCCTAAAGGCCAAACTGCACCAATTTTTGTACATGTCATCAGACTCGTAGTTGCCACATGTCAATAAAATACTGACTTGATCTGAGAAAAGACAGAGTAGTTATAGCAATATAGGTTGTAAATTCCAAGGCCGCAGTGATTTGTTGATTTATAGAAGCCATGTTAAGTAAAAAAGTCAACTTTTTTTTGATAATTATTTACCTAGAGACTCCACAGAGTATTCTAAGACCAGTTTGGAACGACTATGGTCAAAATCCAGGGACTAGTTCGAAAAGTCGCATGTTTAAACAGTTAATAATTAAAAAATAACTATACATTTTTTTAACACAATTGTATTTACAAAGTTGTTCAGAATACTCCATTGCATGATGGTAATGCATTTGTTTGAGATTAGGTTGAATTTTTTACGAGATATACCAGATTTTCCAAAATAGCGCCAACTAGTGGCCAAATCTTTTGACATTTTACCGGCTGTTGCAAAGTCCCTCCAAAGACATGCCAGTGAAGTTTCATGCTGATTGGTTAATGTTAAGCCTATCAAATGCCTGCTGAAAGCTGATTGGCTAATGGCGTCCATAAATTTTGATGTATCAAAACGTCCTTAAAGATTCACTTATAGACTGTGTCAAAGATGAAGCGTGCAAAGTTTCAGGTCGATCGGACTTAAGGGTGCTGAGAAACAGTTATGTAGCCTTTATAGCGCCCCCTATCAATCTAACTGCACCAAATTTGATAGGCCACCTCAGAATCATGTCCTGAACCAAATTCCAAAGTTTCAAATTTTTTGGGTGAACCATTTTTGAGTTACAGAATTTTTTATTAATTAAGTATTTTCTCGAAAGGGTTCATTTGCATATGTCGGCCATCTTGTTTACAAAAGTCGACATGTTTTTGATAATTATTGAGGTTCAGTGTCTGGAGAATTTTTTGAGATTTTTTTCAGAATTTTCGGGCTTAAACCCTAAGACTAGTTCGCAAAAGTAGGTTTTGCATATTATGCTAATTAGAAAAAGATCTAAGTAGGCGGAGCTTAATGGTCCAAATGGCAAAGTGATTGGTTTTGACCCAAGGAACCTGGGAAAAATGTCATTTTGTCTGGCAAAATTTTGGTTTAGGAGTTATAAGCCAAAACGTATTTTGGTTTGCTATAGCGCCACCTTGAGGCCAGTTGGTGCCATTCTTTGTGGCTGAGTCATTTCACCCCTACTGTACCTTCAGTTCAAGTTTGGTGTCTCTAGGCCTTACGGTTTTTGCTCTACGACGCGTTTCAGCCGGGAAAAAGAATAATAATAAGAAGAAGAAGAAGAAGAAGAAGAAGAAAAATCCTAACAAATACAATAGGGTCCCTGCACTACGTGCTAGGACCCTAATAATAATAAGAAAAATCCTAACAAATACAATAGGGTCCCTGCACTACGTGCTAGGACCCTAATAAGAAGAAGAAGAAAAATCCTAACAAATACAATAGGGTCCCTGCACTACGTGCTAGGACCCTAAAAATCCTAACAAATACAATAGGGTCCCTGCACTACGTGCTAGGACCCTAATAAAAGAATAAAAACAGGGTTGTGCATTATGAAAAATCTAAATGGGTCGGTACCGGCAGCAGTATTATTAACTGTTAGCTATAAACTATAAACTATACATAGTACAGGTCACTATGGATAAATATATCTCACAAGGAGGCAAGAAATATATACAAGAAAATACATATATACCTGTATACTGTAGAAAAGACAGTGCAAGTGCAATAGTAATAAAAAATGTGCATGATTGTGCAAGGGGCGCAGTTATCAGCAGATAAATGACTGAATTAACTTCCTGAAATAACATAATAAACATGTTCAGTGGGTGTCCATCATCATCCATAATAGACAGGAGTTTGTGCAGTGTCCTCCTCTCCGCCACCTTCACCACCGAGTCCAACTCCACACCAACAACTGACCCTGCTGGCCTGACAAACTTGTCCAGATGCATCTCATCTCTCTTCTTAATGCTTCCTCCCCAGCACACCGCAGCATAGAAGAGACAGCTGGCCATGAGATGTTGTGCAAATGACAAATAAACCTGAAACCCACAGCACAAATAAAATAATTAATATGGCACCAATAAAAACACTTGGCCAATTTATTATGTTCAGCAATACAAATTCCTGTAAAACTATTTACTAAAAACATTAAAAAAAGAGGTATTAATGGAAATTGAATCAATAATTCCCTCACTGAAATTTGGCCACCAAAATTAGCTACTTGAGTTAATATATCCACTGATGGTTGAATAATTTAGGCATTAAAACACATGTCAGCATTAAAAACAAGGATTACTCTAATGGTTGCACAAGAGTATTTGAGAGCAATTTAAAAAGTGATTCTGTCATTTATATCCTTTGTGGCTCGGCCGGGGGAGAGGCTGAGCACATTAACCAGGAAGACTTCAACGAGACCCAAAGACACACTAACTCAGTGTGCTTAGCACCAAGCCTCAAGGGATATAAATGAGAAAATCACCCAGTACAAGTCAACTAATTTACCATATTTGTACAAATATGTACAAAAAATTATGAATTATGAAGGCTTACTTTCAAGAACATAAACAACCCCATCACGATGCATAGAATTGCATTCAAGGACCATAGTTCAAGAGTATGCAACATAAATTAAGGGGAATCATTTGTCATTCTGGGCAGACTTGTTTAAGAGGCCATTACTGGTTAGTACTTTTGTACAACTAGCAGAAAATGTATGCAAATGATTGTAGAGTATGTCCTGATAATTACACAGATGATGAAACTTCAGACATGAAGGGTAAATTCTTAGAAAAAGCAACTTCTTAGAATGTCAGATTTCGAATGGCAGGTCTGTGCCTAGTCTAAGCCCTAAGTCTCGATGTATTATGCACACCAAGTATCACCTCTGCAATCCCAGATGTCATGTCACTGATTAATTTATTTAAAAAAAACCACCTTGGCCATTACAGCTTTCCATGAATATCTTATAATAGCTGAAAAATAGATCACTCAGACACATTTGGACAAGCTGGAAACAAATCCAGTTGGGAAAATTCACCCCTTTTTACAGTCTCAGGTGAAATCACATCAGTCTTTATATTTCTACACTGACAGCTTTGTACAACAAACATTTCCAGGGAAGTTCTTATCAGACGATTTGATGTACATTCATATTTTGTCTTTGTACATGTGCACTTTATGCAATAAAGATTTAGCTGTATATAGTACAAGCAACACAATCCTTATGTTACCGACAAACCTGATTACATCTGCAGTTTCACTGAAATAATTTTTCAAAATTAGCAAGGAAACAGCTTTGTAATTTATATTATGACGAGATAGACATTGTGCCAGATGCTTCAAAAATTGAAAAAAAATTGGTGGACATTTAACACTGTAGTTCAATTATTATAGGCTCTGTACACTGGGTTGCTGCTGTTCTCAATATAACACAAAATGTGTCAGGTGATAAAAGTACTATAATCAAAGTAAAAAAAAGACCAGTTAAAAACATATGAATATGAAAGTGTTAAAGTTCTTGCTAAAACACAAAAATATATGGTTGTCCAGTTTTTAGCATTATATGAAAAAATGAAGTGCCCTCATTTTCAGAAACAAATGTGTGGCAGCAACTGTGTGTTTCTTTACAAAAAACAGCTTTATTCAATGTTCCATTAAATCAATTTTGCAGTAACTGAATGGGAGATTATCTGTTACATTATTCTTTAAATTTAAATACCACCACCTACACATTTTCAACTTGCATTTGAGTGAAACTTGTAATATGTTAAATTATATTAAATGAGAAGATTGCTCCTGTCCAGCAGTGTTTAGTCTTAACATATGTCATTAGAATGCATGCAAGACAGAAAAATTTAAAAAGCATTATGAAATTGAACTCCTAATGAGGTGCTAGAATTATTTTCTTTCAAACGCATTCATAGGATTGTCACTTAGTTTTTTTTGTGGCAAGCGTGTTTTTACTTATTTTTTATTTTTTTAAAGGAAAAAAGTAGAAAGGACGTAGAAATAACCCTGTTTAAATATATTTTAGAAATATGATCATTTATTTAATTTAATTGTTTTTCATGTGTTATTTCCTGAATATTTGATTGATTTTTTAATTATTTGATTGTTTCATTGTATTATGTTTGCTTAAGAACAATCTTATGTATATTAAACTAAATTTACCCCAGTAAGGATTTCAGTGACATTTGATTTCTAAATAAATGTAATGGGCCACAAGGCTTGTCTCGCCCATAATATAAGGGGCTCCTACTTGTGCAGTGAAGCTTGTTTGATACCAAACTCTATATTTTTTGACAGAGGAGGGTCTGATTATTTCATTTGACTATGGTTTTATGTTGACACAATTTAGAGTTTGGGAAGTAGGCAGTTAAAACTATTTCCATCCTCTATTACTATAAATGCAGTGGGCCTTAAGGCATGATCAACCTATAGTATGAGTGACTTCTACACACGGAGTGATGTTTGGTACCAGGCGCTATGTTTTCTCACAGAGGAGGGTCTGATGATTTCATTTGACTATGGATTTATGTTGACAAAATGTGTGGTTTTGTCTGTCCTTTATAAATTTGTGAGAGTAATGGGCCAAAAGACATGTTACACCCATAGCTGAGTGACTCTAATATAGTTCACATTAATTCCTATTTGATATAAAACTAAAACAAAATGTTTTAGAACATTTTAAAATAGCATTTAGTACACATTTTTTTAAATACTAAATACTCACCGAGTCTTTTATTTTGAAAATACATTTACGATTGCCTTTCGACTAAGCTCGCTAGTGTTGTTGTCTTTACACAGCTCGCGGTGTTGGTTGAAGACAATGCTAAAGCATGTTTTCTCCATTTTGTGGTACGCTTTTATCTTGTGGAAGGTTTTTAGAATTTTTAAAAGAGCAGACAGAAGAAAGAGACGAGTGACTACCTGGAGTTGGATATAACTAAAGGTTAACCACTACAGCTGGCGTTACATTTCCATTTCCAAGTGGTTTGGACATCGCCTGTTTGTCACATCCTTCGGAACAGTTAGATTGAGAAGGGTCCGCAAGATGCACCTCCTATGTATTAGACCTACGCTTTTTGCCTATGTAAAATTGTTTTTGCTTTTTAAATTTTGTTTTCTTGAATGTATTTTTGTTGTAAATTTGTTTGTAAATTAAATTTTATTTTTGAAAATTTGTTTACTGAAATGTTGCTTTGTTTTGTTCTCGGCCACTGTAGTTTTTGTGGTAAATGCACACGTGTATATACAATAAATTGTACACCTTTAATGACTTTTATATTCACATGTGTAAATTCTCAGGCCACGGGACATGTCTGCTGCCTTTAAAATGGAAATGTAATATTACATACTGAATATATACAGCCCTCTCTAAAACAACAACAAAAACTGTTATAAATATGTTAAAGCATGTATGCACGTCGTGATTTTTGTTTTGAGTAGTTACGTAGGACCCCATAAAATGTGTACACTGTTTTACGTATATATGTATATGCATTTGATAATATGCACTAAAGCCAGTCGGGGTTTAAAAAGATTATGTGATGTTAACGGTTTTATTCAGGCGGACGCTGTGCCTGTCGCACCCTTAGACTGTATACAAGTCATGTATTTTGGGAGCGTCCGAAATGGGACCCTTCCATACTTTACAATACGCGAAAGCAGTACGGGAGAACTCGAGTTAGTATGTCCGAATAGTGTTCATAAAATAGCACGCAAAATGTCTCTGGACGACGTACTGCAATGAGAGAGATTTCGAAGTATCTTCGAAAGATTTCGAAGTAAGTTCGAAGAGGTGAAAAAAGGCAGAAAGAAAGGAGCCCGCTGTTTACAAGTGAATAAATTCCTGCTCGACGCTGTCTCCATGTGGAAGTGTTCATCGCGAAAACTAACCACAACGAACGCTACTTTCGTTAACAGATGGTAAACATTTTGCCGACTTTGGGTTTTTAAAGAATAGGGTTTGCCGCAGTTACGTGACGTCAGCGGAGATCCGGGTCAAAGGACACAGGTAAAATGGCGGATGGAGTGCGTCCGAGGAAGTTTGCATACCGCGCGCTCGCATACTAACAGTACGTACTTCTTTAACGACTGAGCAGTATGTGCTAGGTCGAATTCAGTACGTACTGCTTAAGTATGCCATTTCGGACGCAGCCACATTTTATGGTCGCACTAGACCTGATGGGACCCAGATTAAGGAATAAGATGGCATGGCTGATCCACTTGGCGAGGTTTTCAGTTCTATCTAGGCGAAATGTCGTTCTTCCTCGAGAAGGCGGCTCCGGGTACCCCGTGACACCGGCTGTTCAGTCTAGATCAGCTGTCTGCACATCCACGGGTGCCATACTGCCCAAACCGAAGAAAGTAAGTCTGTCTGATGACGATGAACGGTTTGCTGAGGGGTTTATTTTTGTTCGGAACCTCCCGTTTCCTCTACTGTGATTGGGTGACACTGGTTAATAACCAGCCTCCTTCATAATGTTCGTTGGGACATGCAGAGGGCATTTAAAATAGAATATTAGCAGTGTTTGTAGTGGAATTATGTTGCTGTGCACTCTGGGGCTTATACCATTATTAGTTCCGAACCTGTAATAAAACGTTTTACGAGTGCCAAACTGCTTGTTAAGCAGTGACGTATCCACCTTAACGCCCGGGTCCGAGCCTCTACTGTACTGGCTGAGATGGAGACTGGCATGTTTAAATAGCCTACTTACCTATTGTTTCTAAAGGTTTGGCCATCAATAGACATAAATAAGGTACAACGGCAGGGAAAGAATAAACGTAGCTCTGCAAAGCGGTAACATGTACTATCAAACACATGTAGTATTTTCCGCTACTGCTAGCGCTCATAACCATAAACTATAAATTAGCTCTAGATAAAGTGTATTGAATGAACAGGTAAAAGGTGAAACTTTGCAACACAGTGAATCTCCAGGCTGGCGAGTATCTAAAGCCTTTGGAATTGGGTGGTTAGGTAAGATCCAGAGATGGTGCCGTGATTGCGCATTGCATTAGCTGTATTAAAATGTGAAGGTGAAGCACTATTTTGTCTCTGTAGATGCCAGCCGATGCGTGGCGATCGATGATTCTGGCTTTGGGTGCAAGAGCCCACACCTTCCTGTTTCGAATATCGGGCCTGTCAGTCAGACCAGGTGATAAGGATCAAAACATAAAACAGCTAACAACCAGAACATAACGATGTAGGTCTGTAGCAAGAAACATGCTATAAAAGCCTTAGACAGTGGAGAGCTACAAATGTCCCATTTGGCTTTTGCAGGTGGGTGCCAACAGTAGTTATTTTAGTTAGGTTGGCTAGCTAGCCATTATTAGGGACCAGTGACACCAGATTTTATGCACACCTTGTCAAATGCAGCCATCTTCTCTTTATCACAAGCACCAGAATGATAAAGGAGTGTTTTATTTATTTTTTTTTTTGGATTGTTTTAATTGACTTGACTAAATTGATTAATTAACCCTCTGGCTCATAGCGGTCGGTACAGTGGACAGCTGTTTAAAAGTCATTTTCTCCTAAATGCAATGTTTTTTTATGGAACTGCACATCAGCCATTAGAATGCTCTCTGCTGCACCCTCCATTGATGTTCATTCAGTTTTTAGTTGTTGTAACTACAAGTGAACCGCCTATGAATCCAAAATGACCGACAGACAGCTACACTTGTTGACCACTGCTGGAATATCCTGTCAATCCTTCTATTCTAGGAAAACCCTAGAGGTAAAAAAAATATATATATGATGATATACAGAGTATCTAAGTAACTATATCATTATTTTTGTTTTGAAAATTTAATTTCAAATAAGTAGGACATTTCTATTAACCATGTGTCCAACAAAGTGGACATCATGCATTTTTAACATAAATCATGTAATTTATTCATTTTTTATTATGGCTATTTTGATTGCAATTCAGTTCATTTTGGGAATACATATAAGTTAGTTTTAAAATTGTACATTTCTGTGCAGATTAGTTGTAGTTTGTGTTAGTAAAAAGTATAATTTTTGTCCTATTTGTAGACCACAAGTGTAGCAAGGCATAGGGAAGACTATAGAATAGTCCAGGAAATGTTTTAGAGATTCAAACATTCATTTAGCTTACATGGAAGCCTTACAGTTGTGAGCGCTGTTTGTTTTCTTATTTAGGTCTAAACAATAGGGCTATACAATGTTAAAGTGTGTGAAAGTATGTTAAAGCGCTATTTAAAGCATACAATGAAATATGTATAACTACATAACTCTTTTTGATTTATTGATGAATCATTCTTCCATTAGGTTTATACTGTTTTATGTTGAGTGCTTAAGCACACGTAGTCCACTCTTGTGGACATATCTGTAACTTCGTTAATATTTGTTTTTTTCAATGCCCTAATGATAGTAAAAACACATTTAAAAAATATTGACTCAGGATTTCATAATTCATGCATCAGAGGGTTAAAAAAATAATCCTATCTGGCCTTTCTCTCTATAAAAGTGGGTGGGTGGTAAATAAATACATTGTGCCACTTGTGAAATAACTGCATACTCTGAATGACCCTGAACTCCATCTTCATTTGACCCCTCCATACCCCCCCCCCTCCTCCTCCCTCTCTCTTTTTAAGACACCATTTGGTTTGCTGCGTATTGCCCTGGTGGTAGCGCCTTTCCTGTATGTGGGAACATTGATAAGCAAAAACTTTGCTGCTCTTCTGGAGGAGCACGACATATTTGTCCCAGAGGACGATGATGATGACGACTAAACTCGGGTAGGAACCCTTCACTCGTACAGCTCCAATTCTGGGGAGGAAAATAAAAACTTTTCAAATATATTCCCCTTAGCCTAAAGGTTGCTATTTAGCCATGGCAGAGCATTTTAGGTTTGGACTGGAGGCCAGTGGAAGTCCATCAATTGACACCATGGAAACTGTAAGCTTAAATTATTGCTAATTTGCTTTAAATTGTTTGGAAATTACCAAATAAAATAATAATTAGACTTGTTTGTGCTGCCTGACACTGTATGAAACTATTTTTTATTCAAATGAACACAAAGTTAACCAAAGCAATCTTTAACAGTTTTGGTGTAGCTCCAGTGCAAAACTAAAGAAAACTAGACAGGCTGACTGATGAACTACCTTTTTAAATAGAAAAGTCATATTACTGTATGTACACATAACCTTTTCTATTACTTTTAACAAACCATGAAAAAACAGCTTTAGCATTGATCTGAGAGGCCCTAATCTGTAAGATTAGCCAGAATCATATTTTGCTTTCCATGTTTGATTTGTAAACAATAAAGTAAGCAATACATAGACATTATGCTCAGAATTGTGAAGAGAAGCTTATGTTTGTTCTCTGTAGAAGGCGTTGCCTTGTTTACACTCAAATTAACATGTAATTTGACTGGGACTGTTTACACTATTGTATTCAATTGTTAATCTTCCCATCTCAGCCACAGTCCACTGCTTAGACAAACAAATTCCTTTAAAATGAGATCTTCTTTGGACAGTGAACAAAATTCTGATGTGATGGCACAGCAGCATATAACTAAGCATAAGATTTTATTATCAAATTCTACATAATGCACTGTACATTTTCATTTATGAAGAAAGAAACGAGTTTGATGTAAGATGCAGGTGAATAGAGTTTGGGATTATAACCCACTGTTGTAAACTGTGTCTATGCAGATATCAGAGACTAAAGGTGCTGCTAAAAGAGGAAGACTATACTGGACAATCAGAAGACGATCATTATTTGTTAAACTGATTTATTTGTGTGTGTGTGTGTGTGTGTGTGTGTGTGTGTGTGTGTGTGTGTGTGTGTGTGTGTGTTTCACAGAGCTTGGCTCTTCTTCTGTGTGTGTGTTAAGTCCAATAAAATCAGTACTGGAGAAACCAATCTATTCATGAAGTTGTCTCGTTTTTGCTTTGATATGAGGCAGCCTCAGCCTTGTATTTCTAGTGAGTGTGAAAACAAGAAGCAAGCTTTTTTTTTTTCAGTTTTTCCATCTTCATCTAGATTTCAGAGACAATCAGAAAAAGGGAGATTTTTGGATCTGTTTGTCTTCTGTGTCTTCATTAACAATAATAAAGTTGGAGAATTGTATTATAAATTTGGTTAAGAACACAGGCTGACACAGCGTTTGGATAAAGTGTATGTATATTTATAGTTCAACAGCAGATAATCAGCACACTGTTCCACAATGTAGGTGCAAATGTAAGACTACAAAAGGTCAAGGGTCATGCCCATGGTAAAATTTAGAGAGGAAGTCAGTGGGGCGGGGCGTCTCAGTCTCGTGGAAGTAACGCATCACATGTGTTTTCTGCTTCCAAATGTGTATGGTTTCCTGAAGCTCCATTTTACCCTTTTGGGAAACATAAAGGCATAAGAGATTACTTTGTTTTAACTCTAAACAGACTCATCCACAACATAGCAATAATGTAGCAGCAGTGAAGTGAATACATTCAAGATACATCAAGAGACTGGTAATGGAAGTACCATCAAGTCTACATGTATACAATACTTTTGTTATATGTAAATGTGCAGGGTGTTTTCCGCCCTTCATATATCAGGTTTGTTAGAGCAGGTTGTGCAACACAGAATTAGATGTCACTGTACCAGATACTGTAGCGTTCACTACCTATTAACAAAAGTGCCATGCTGCACAATTGTGGAGTTGTGTAACATTTTACTCCATGCCCCAGCTACATCATACTGTTATAGATCACATTACAGTAAGAGTCCTTATGGGAGTAACCAATTAATTTAAAAATTAGCAGTTCTAAATTAGTTTTTTAATCAGTCTTACCTGTAAATTAAAGATGTTCATTCAAATCCAGCAGAAGTACACTCATAACTAAGCAACTGTTTAAATGAGTCTAATCAGGAGGCATGCTTCTGGTTTGCTAGAATAAGCAGCAGCCAAGACAGCTCTTACTGTTTTCACAGTAATACTGGTGGATTTTTGATCTGTTTGTTTTGTTTTTTTTACCTTGATGACCAGCATGTCGATGACGCGGGGATCTGTGACATGGTTGTTTTTGTTGAAAATCTGTCTAACCTTCTCTCTGCCCTGCCTCACAGAGATGTCCAGCTGGTACATCGCCACTGAAACAAGCACAAAAACACCACAGTCAGAGCAATACCTAGAATTATGCCTATTAAGATGAGGGTCATTGTTCTGTGTATTTTATTGCAAAATAATCAGGCCCTTCATAGAAAAATATGACAAGAAATTAACTTGTGACACTAAAACTTTCATCTTGGAAGCACGATGGGGGTGGGGGGGACATTAGCCATTAACAAGCAGTCCTGTAACATGGAATATCCAAACTGCACTCACCGGCCCCCTTTATCCCATTCATCAATGACCGGGGCAATGATCTGAATACAGCCTAAGTAATATGTAAATATGTGTTGCGTTGGTTCATGTGAATGCACTGCTGAAATTTTTAAACACAGAGTCCACTTTCTGCCCACGCTGTTAGATACACATCCTTTGTTGGTCCACCTTGTAAATAATAGTGATAACAGTTTGACATGTCATTTAGTTTGACATCTATGCCCTTCGTGACGAATGGCAGAAACATTTACAAACACTCATTCCAACAGGCATAAATTATTTACGTTTGTCAGTATGTATGTATTAGCACTTTTGAAAGAATCCTAACATGTACTATTAATAATATTTACTATGTTATGTATAACTTATGTTTGCTGCTCCAAGACCCACGTATAATCTCCTAAAATGCTTTAATCGGGAGATAAGTCGACGTAGGTAATACTAGCTACTAAACTGTTCAGCCCAGACAACCCTGCACTAAAAACATTTGTCTAAATTAGCAAACACTGGTTCGTATGTATGTATACCCTGCGCTGCCAATATTATGTTTGCATCCGTGCTATTAGCTCAGTGCTATCCGTCCTGCTCTTTGTGACCTTGACAATCTGTATATATAACCGCAGTGTGCGTCCTGTTCGGGTGAGTACCTGTGTTTGGAACCTCTCGGTACCATGCCCGGTAAAGCTCCCTCACACGCCTTTTAGCCTCGTCCACATCCCGGCTAAAAATCGGCTTGACCGCTTTCACAGCAGCACGGGCCACAGGCGACGCCATGACTATTCGGAGCATGCGAACGAATCGGCTCTTTTGAACCGGTTCACTTGTTTAACTGAAGCGACTGTGTCATAATTACATCTTCGCTATAATTTGAAGGGTTCGAGTAGACTAAAATTCCATTAAAAATCTTACATGACAACACAGTAAGGACTTTTTCAACTTACATGCACATATTACATTTTCTATTTTTTGCACCTTACTTTGTGTTGGTACTTGTGCATTACACTGTGACTATGCACAGCAGGCTATGGAACGCCAAACGGTCCGAAATTACGCCTAGCAACGACGCGTCTTGTTTTAAAAGCGCCGTAAAATACGCGTATCCTCGAAACGGCAAAAAAACGGCGTATTTTACGCCGCTCTTCTGCAGCTAGGACGCCGTAAAAAGCGGCGTTTTAAAATATGGTAATGAGCTCCGCCCGTCGTTTTACATAGCCAATAGATTAATCTCCTTCCATCCAGTCGCTGGCTGAGAGAGTCAGACCGGACTAGCTCAGCACAGATCAGACCTGTCTGCAGCTCTCTGGCTAGTTTAGTACTCCAAACTTACACTTCTACACAGAAGCTCCGAGAGCGGGGCTCTTGCCTCTTGTGTATCTAACCTTCGTGTTGTTTTAGATAAAACACCTCCTTTTCTGTGGTTCCGTGTGTTACTGTACTCGATAAAACTACACCGGATTATTCAGATCAGTTCACAGCAGGAGCGGGAAACCGCAGCATGACGAGACTTCAGTACAGGTAGCGAAAAAGCTCAAACCCTGTTCAGACTCAGCTACTCTGCAGATCAGCGCAGTGGAGACCGCAGCGCGGTGACATAGACTAAATACACTAGTGACTGTTTTAGTTTATTTTTATTTTCAATATTAACATTACTACTACATTTTAAAACAATAAACAATTAGAACTGTGCCATTGTTTGTTTGTAATCAACATTTTATTTAAAAAATAATATATTAAATAATAAAATTTTAGTAATTAAGTTTAAAGAACAGATCATTTTAAAACATTTAACTTTACATACTCCAGCTAAAGGTACCCTAGTCAAAAATATTTGAATATTTGCCGTTATAGCCTTAATCATAGCAAGATTCAAGAAAAGATTTTTTATGAACAGAAATCTGCTTCTGGTCCCATACTCATAACAAGCTCAATACTGTAAGCACTAGCATTAGGTCATACAGAGTACTTCAGTGTAGGGTGGCGTGCAGACACTGAGACAGGTGATCAAGACTGATCACCCACCATTAGCACATTACTATGCTCTTGTGG
Source organism: Prochilodus magdalenae (assembly GCA_024036415.1). NCBI lineage: Eukaryota > Metazoa > Chordata > Actinopteri > Characiformes > Prochilodontidae > Prochilodus > Prochilodus magdalenae. The sequence goes on from JAMWET010002875.1 coordinate 105,146, forward strand.
CTGAAGGCAACTAAATCCTCACAGCAATGTTCCAAACAAGGTAGTCAAAGTCTCTGTTAATACCTTTGATTTCAGAAGAAGTGCTGGAGGAGTGTCTGTAGGCTGCTGTACATAGTCTATATAATCTGGTGCACTTGGTGTGGAGGTTGATTGCCCTCAGCCCCACTGAACACCTTTGCGATAAACTGGAATATCAACTATGAGTCTGACCTTGTTTAACCTCGGTGTCTGAACTCGCTAATGTTCTTTTGACTAAATGGACCCGAACTTCCACATTCACACTCCGGAATCTTATGGAACGTCTGTCCAGCAGTGGGATGTTCCACAAGCACACACAAGTGTGTGACCACATGTCCACATACCTTTGGCCATATAGCATTCATTTTTGCATTGACACTTGCACACAGGACCCGGTCCGGAACAAACCCGGAACAGCACTGGCCCAGATCTCTAGTTTTTTGTGCTCCTCCAGTCTAAATACAGACCGGATTTGGTTACCGTCACCCACCTCTGGAACGGCTCTGGCTCAGTTGTGGTCTCCACACTTTCACTTACACCTTGTATCCACACTCACTGTCCATTTCATCAGCTCCACTGACCATATAGGAGCACTCTGTAGTTCTACAGTTACGGACTGTTGTCCATCTGTTTCTCGGTTCTTTGTTACCCAGTGCTGCTGCATGCAGCACATCAGGTGGGCTGCAGTCTGTACCTGTAGATCTACAAAGAGCTCTCATATGGCCAGTGGAGCTAAAACATGGACAGTGACTGTAGATGAGCACATACATGTACATACAGACCCACAGACACACACAGACTTGGACACAAAACAATTTATTTAAAAAAGTAGTAAACAAATGTGCTGATTTAAACATATTAAAGAATGTATCATTTTAACTATTGTTTTATACCAATTCGGTATGGAACAAACAAACGACCTTGCATAGCTAGGTATGTAAGTATATGATTACTCATGATTAATCATTACTGCTGCCTCTGGTTAGGTGGGAGCGCCACAGGATACACCATTCTTTTTAACAGCACCTGTGAAAGTAAGGAAATCATCATCATGATTAGTAACCAAGCAATAAATTCAACTACATACCATTTTTCCTGATAATCCATGTAATGTGCATCAGTTCAAAGACATGACATTTAATGTTGTCAGTGTTTGTAAATTTACACTCATTCTGAAACTAATGAAGCAACATGTTTCAAAACAGTTACTATTTAAGACGTAGGACATTATGCAGTGTCCAAGACCATCTTGAAACAGCTCATGTAAATCATGCTTGGATATTAAAGACACATCCAGGAAAAGGCAGAGGCCAGTATGTCCAGGAATGCGGCAAGACAGTACATTAGTAAGACTGTTTAGAAGTTTTATAGACGTATATTTGATTGGATGCATATTTACACTAAAAATGATTTTGTACCTAATTCACATATAGTGAAATACCATGTTCTCAGACTTTCAATGGGGAAATGTATTTAAATATAAATGTATAAATGGCTTGGTCAGTCAGGAATTTCACTTTTCAGTTTCAAAAAACTCTTTGTTGGGATGGTAGTCAATTTGGGATAATTATTTTGCTATAGGATTAAGCACTGTAAGTACTTTAACAATCATTAACTGGGTCACTGTGTGTTTATGGTTAGTGTACGAGTGTACATGTATCACTATTTCTTAGCAAGCTGTTATTAATTAAACTAATCATCATCTAGTTCTGCATCAGTGCCTTCCACAGCAGGCTATGAGAACATGGGGAGACGAGGGCAAGAATATTCTCAGGTTGAATATGAGAATATTCTTCCTCCTCACTGCCACAGTCTTCAAAAATGGCTATGGTGTAGGTGAAAACAAAATTACTCAGGTGTATTAATGATTTTAATGGTATCTCATTGTCATATTTTGACAGTATTAAGCAGTAGTGTATAGATACATATAATAGTAATTTTTGTCAACAAATAGTACAAGCTTTACACAAATATTGTTTTAGTGTTACACAAGGGCAGAAGAATAAGTTCGGTATGCAGTCGTACATGTGGAGTTCTTAACCACCTGGACCTCATGGTCAGTTAGAACTGTATATGTTACGTTTGATGCCTCAAGAGTCTCTAGTTCATAATACACCAATCAGACATAATATTAAAACCACCTCAAAGCATCTTCACTCCTTATCCATGTTTTCAGCTCCACTGACCATATAGGTGCACCATCTACAAGGTGGAGCTGCAAGGTAGGAGTGTCTAATAGAGTGGACAGTGAGTGGACACAGTGTTTAAACACTCCAGCAGCACTGCTGTGTCTGATCCACTTACACCAGCACCACGTCAGGGTTACTGCAGATAATG